>SSNS01000075.1:12425-42957 GCA_006937985.1 Aphyosemion australe
TCCCAGAAGCGTAGTGTCGTGTTGCTCCTCTAAGGAGTCAAGCTCAGTAGTTCAGATCGGGTCAGACGGGAAGTCCAACACAGTGAAAAACATCCAGCAACTTTCAAAAGAAAAGACGAGCAGATTTCCTGTTGCTCGACTATTAAAAAGAATACGTCATTACCTGTGATGCCTCCATGGATGAGTTAAAAAAAACAACAACAGAAAATTAACCACAGATCTTTTGGATACGTGCTGCCGTNTAACATTAACTTCAACAAATACTAATTTGGTGTAATTTAAGATATGAAACACATCCTTACAGGAATAAATATCCATTTTACCTCCATCATTCCTTATTATGATTATTAGACACATTATTAAAACATTAGACATCCATGTATTGTTAATTCAACAAGTATGATTATACATATGACTTATACTTATAAAGTCTTTCATGAGGCAGGAAAGATAAACTTTATTCAAAGAAGAAAGATAGGAAAGTTCTTGCATCATCCTGGAGTCGTGATGTCGGATAAGTTAGGAACTTTTAGGACAAGATTAAAGATTACTTGTCCCTGCAACACGCTGTCAGAGTGTCCTGACATGACCTAAGGTAAAAGTGTAACTTAGTTCATTAGGATGAAAAACCATGGCCTCTCTGAGGCTACACCCTTTAAGCCTGAGGGTCCCCCAAATGTTGAATGTTGAATTTAGCAGCAAAATACATGCCCTAAATATCAATATAGTCAAGTTGCACCTCTAAAGAAAGCTCAGAACCTTAGCTACAAAACCTTTTCTATGTGCTCCAAACACAACTAAAACTACAATCACAT
Organism: Aphyosemion australe; assembly: GCA_006937985.1. NCBI lineage: Eukaryota > Metazoa > Chordata > Actinopteri > Cyprinodontiformes > Nothobranchiidae > Aphyosemion > Aphyosemion australe. The sequence goes on from SSNS01000075.1 coordinate 13,241, forward strand.
GAGTGATCAGAAATCCCTCTTCATGTGTTTTTGCCTTCATTTCTGTCTCTAATGATGCTAAATCAAATCAAATTGCACACACATTCTATCAACCCATTATTATTATTATTATTATTATTATTATTATTATTATTATTTTAAAGAATATACGGGCTGTTAGGTCCCTGTACGACCAGTGTCAGAGCTTGGTCCGCATTGCTGGCAGTAAGTCGGGCTCGTTTCCGGTGAGAGTTGGAATCCGCCAAGGCTGCCCTTTGTCACCGATTCTGTTCATAACTTTTATGGACAGAATTTCTAGGTGCAGCCAAGGTGGTGAGGGGATCCGTTTTGGTGGCCTAAGGATCAGGTCTCTGCTTTTTGCAGATGATGTGGTCCTGTTGGCTTCATCAGAACGTGATCTCCGGCTTTAGCTGGAGCAGTTCACAGCCGGTTGTGAAGCAGCTGGGATGAGAATCAGCTCCTCTAAATCCGAGACCATGGTCTTGAGTCGGAAAAGGGTAGAATGCCTTCTCCAGGTCAGGGGCGAGGTCCTGCCCCAAGTGGAGGAGTTTAAGTATCTCGGGGTCTTGTTCACGAGTGAGGGAAGGGTGGAGCGTGAGATCGATAGGCGGATTGGTGCTGCGTCTGCAGTGATGCGGGCGTTGTACCGGTCTGTCGTGGTGAAGAGAGAGCTGAGCCGGAAGACGAATCTCTCGATTTACCGGTCGATCTACGTTCCTACCCTCACCTATGGTCACGAGCTTTGGGTAGTGACTGAAAGAACGAGATCGTGGATACAAGCGGCCGAAATGAGTTTTCTCCGGAGGGTGTCTCTCCCTTAGAGATAGGGTGAGAAGCTCGGTCATCCAGGAGGGGCTCGGAGTAGACCTGCTGCTCCTCCACATCAAGAGGAGCCAGTTGAGGTGGCTCGGGCATCTGGTCAGGATGCCTCCTGGACGCCTCCCTCGTGAGGTTTTCCGTGTACGTCCAACCAGGAGGAGACCTAAAGGAAGACCCAGGACACGCTGGAGGGATTATGTCTCTCAGCTGGCCAGGGAACGCCTTGGAATTCCCCCGGAGGAGCTGGCCCAAGTGGCTGGGGAGAGGGAGGTCTGGGCATCCCTCCTTAGGCTGCTGCCCCCGCAACCGGATGAGTGGAAGAAAATGGATGGATGGATGGATGGATGGATGGATGGATGGATGGATGGATGGATGGATGGATGGATGGATGGATGGATGGATGGATGGATGGATGGATGGATGGATGGATGGATGGATGGATGGATGGATGGATTATTTTAAAGACAATACCATTATCACCCTGCCTCTTGACCAATGACCACTGGAAAACGGCACCAAAACCCCATGACACCATCTAGTAACAAGCAAGTAGGATAAACGGATAGGTAGATGGATGGATGGATGGATGGATGGATAAACGGATTGGTAGATGGATGGATGGATGGATAAACGGTTTGGTAGATGGATGGATGGATGATGGATGGATGGATGGATGGATGGATGGATGGATGGATGGATGGATGGATGGATGGATGGATGGATGGATGGATGGATGGATGGATGGATGGATGGATGGATGGATGGATGGATGGATGGATGGATGGATGGATGGATGGATGGATGGATGGATGGATAAACGGTTTGGTAGATGGATGGATGGATGATGGATGGATGGATGGATGGATGGATGGATAAACAGATTGGTAGATGGGTGGATGGATGGATGGATGGATGGATGGATGGATGGATGGATGGATGGATGGATGGATGGATGGATGGATGGATGGATGGATGGATGGATTATTTTAAAGACAATACCATTATCAAAATGTACTTAAAATAGAATTGTACTTTTAGGGCTGTCTTATTTTTGCCAGTGATATACATACATACATATATTTTTTTCTCCTGTCTTGAATTGAAATACAATTGAAAAGCATTTATATTTTTAGAAATTAAAAGATTAGAAATTACAATAATAATGTCAATGACTATTGTTTGATTCTCTGTCTCATTATTTGTAATTTTAAAAAATTGCTTTTGGGGCAAATTTTCTTGAACGATTAAAATGTGATTAATCAAGAATAATTAATTACAAAGCCTCTAATTAATTAGTTTAATTTTTTTAATCGAGTCCCACCCCTAGAAAAATAAAAAGACAGAAACAAAATTCTCAGACTCTACAGACTTACTGATGGGTGAGGCCTCAGCAACTGATGCCGTGTAGGTGGACAGAGTAAAAATAGGTTTGTTGTCATTCTGGTCGATTACATTAACTATAATCTCCATAGGGTCATCTGTAATTCCTCCTCCTCCGACTACATCAGCATGTGCTATGAGCTACACGAGCAAAAACAGAATTATAATTTAAACAGAGAAAACTTTTGTCACATTTCCTGCTTCAAAATTATGTTTGGCATAAAAAAAAATCTGAATCTCTGTATAAAAATCCCCATAAACCTACCATGTAATGTGCTTGTTTTTCTCTGTCGAGTCCTTGTGTGATGTACAGGTACCCCGTGTCCTTGTCCATGGTGAAGAGATTAACAGGAGGCTCACTGGCTCCTGGACCAGTGATGCTGTACAAGATCTTGGGTGTATATCCATTACAGTAATTAATCTGGACAAAAAACACCAGGATTAAAATAACAACATTTAACAAATAGGAAAAAAATCCATTGTAAATTGTTAGCTTAATACTTAAAAGGATTTTACGGTATTTTAAGAGTTAAAGGCATTATTCATCTTTTGTTTATTAGAAGTTTGGGATTCTTTATTGTTTTAATATTTTCAGCGTTAAACAGAGCTTGGTTCATTTCTAAAATGACCACTGGGTCAAGCAAAATAACAAGTAGCCAAACATCTCATTTCATGTTATTTACTGATGTTGGTGTTATTTTATTGAGAGTTCACGTACCGGGGAAACAGGAAAAATGAGAATCTGGTCCATTTATGTCACTCATCCAACCATCTAAAGGCCCTCTGCAGGTGTTCTGGATTCATTAGCTGATTAGAGTGTGACACTTTAGGTGCATTTATACTTTGGTCACCTTAGCCAGGCCGGGTTGGGGTCAGCATGCCCCCGCGTGATTGTGTTTACACGGCCTTTTCAGGAACATGGATGTGGGCAGGACATAGGCGGGCTCCGCTGAAGTGTCGGGGTCAAAGTACTTTGACGTGAATATGTACAGGTAAGTGTAACTGACCCTTACATTTACACCACAGTATTGGTGAGATCCAGTAGCAGCTGAGCATGTTCCATATCGGTACCACATGGATCCATTCAGAGAGCTATACAGGTACCTGTGTGATGGGGTGGGGGTTCTGTACGTGTAGCACTGTAGCAAATATGTTTTTTTTTGTTACAGAGAATCTTGGCCATGGATGGAGCTGCACAGCCTCATGAATTCATTTTCATTGATGAAGCTGGATTCAACCTGAGCAGAACAAGACGACAGGGGTTGGCCAAAGGGCAATTGTGCACATCCAAGGGCAGCGTGAGGGAAATATCACATTGTGTGCCGCCATAAGCCTTCAAGGGCTTCTGCATCATCATGCAAAACGAGGTCCATACAACAGCCAACATGTACTCACATTTCTAGATGCTCTCCCTAGTAGAGTTGTACAGATCAGCCCAGGTTTGTGGTGGTATGGGATAATGTCAGTTTCCATCGGGTTGCTCTGGTCCAGGTCTGGTTCACCAACCACAATAAATTTGAAGTGGTATACTCGCCCCCTTACTCACCATTTTTAAACCCTATAGAGGGATTTTTTTCAGCTTGGAGATGGCATGTATATGAGCGCCAACCACATGCCTCTTCTGCAGGCAATGCAACAGGCCTGCGGTGGCATTCAGCTGACAGCAATCCATGAATGGTTTCGACGTGCAAGGGGATATTTTCCCCGGTGCCCAGCAGGAGAAGACACCGCTTGTGATGTTGATGAGGTCCAGTAGCCAGAGCCCAGACGGTGGGATCCATGAGCCCATGTATGCACAACTGCCACGATTTTCTGTGTTTACAGTTTGTTTTATTTCTTTTTCTGCTTTATCTGAATTCAAGTTACTGTGACGTACAATAGTGAGTAGGCCTATTTGCTCTTTTGTTTGTTTGAAAATGTGCTTCTGAATAAACAGTGAGACTCTGAGACTGCAGTGTTTTATATAAAGTTGACTACTGTGCCCCCCCGATCTGAATGTGTATGCAGATGATGCAAGTGTGTCATTTTGTCATCAGTTACATTTTGACAAAGGATTGTTGGGATTTGATAGAGTTTCACTTTGACACAGATGTGAATGGTAGGGTTAGGGTTAGGGCTAGGGTTAGGACTAGGGGTAGGGTTAGGACTAGGGTTAGGACTAGGGTTAGGGTTAGGACTAGGGTTAGGGTTAGGACTAGGGTTAGGACTAGGGTTAGGGTGTGTGTGGGATTTCCCAGTGTTCTGTCATGTTTACTTGTGTGTGGAGTTTTGGCACAATTAGCAAAGTTTTGCAAAATGTGTTCAAGCAACGGGCAAAACCTGTAATACTTATATATAATATATATATATAAATAATGAAGGTGCAGAAGACACTAAGGAAAAGAGAACTGCAGTAACAACATAAAAATTTATCAAACATCACAGAGGACCTTTGGTCTTACACTTATGCTGATGACCTGTTGGGGAAACTTTCCTCCGTAATTCTCAATAACGTTGATGGGGGGGATGATCCAGCCCCTCTTCCTCCTAACAAGAACCTCACTCGACTTGGACAACGTCGGGATGGGCACCTGAGGATCAGCATCACTCTAAACATAAAACACATCAGTGAAAATCTGAATTTCATGAGATTAAATCTCCACAAAATCACATCAGCATTATGACGGATGACCATGGACACAGGAAGGGCAGGAGGGATCATGCTCCTGTAGGATTAAAGGGCATGGGTGGATATTGTATTCTTATTGAATATTTTAGTGTAGAGGTGTTGATTTTAGCACCGTGTCAGTGGAAGCTATTATAATGTCGTGATGCTCTGCTCGATGACAATAAAGAATTCATTTATCCTGCTGTTCACTGTCGTTTTAAACAATCACAGAAGACTCTTTCACTTAGAAAGTTCTGCCTGATGTTTTTTCTTTGGCGTTCTAAGATTTCATAGGTTTTAGTTTCTGTCATCAGATAATGACGATGACGGTGAAAATGGCTTATTTTCTATAACTGTACCTGTTCTCTCTCTCTCTGTGTGTGTGTGTGGTCTGTACTTACCGAGGGGGGGGTGGGAGTAGCGATCACAGTCAGGACGACTTTAGCGGTTCCTGTCAGCCCTTCTCCCTCAACGTCTGCTGCTTCCACCACCAGCGTGTACTGAGGATGCTTCTGTTGGAGAAGACGTTTACGGTCATTCTAATCATGTGGAGGAATCATCCTATATCAGTAAAATGTGTCTGATTTATGGCAAGTAGCTGTGGCGGCCATCTTGAACGGGGTTGATTCCAAAAATATTCTTCCTGTGAAGATTTTCCGAGAGTTCGTTTAAAGTGTGTTCGCCTACCGGGCAGGTGAACACATTTATGGAAGCCTCACCTTTCTGTCGAACCCTGTGACGTTGACGTTTATGGCTCCAGTTACCGGGTCGATGGCAAACATGGAGGGATCCGGATCCTGGGGCTCCTGGCTCACAATACGGTACCGAATGTCAGAGTTGTAACTTCCTGGTTCATCCTGATCTGTGGCCACAACCCTAACCACCTGAAAACCTGGAGAAGAGAGGAGAAGAAGGTAAAGATCTAGTCTGAGCTTAATGATGACCTCCAGGTGTAGATGTCTTGACCTCTGGGCGAGTCGATGCTTATGCTTGACCTGAAACTTCTGGGTCCTGCTGAGGACGGAGAAGAAAACTCATCCAAGCTTGGATCAATTATCCGTGATCATCGTTTAAGGGCTTATTCTCTCTCTAACCCTAAAGGGGGAATTTATTAAAGCCAACAGAAGATAAGAATCTGATAAACGACTGTTTTAGTTCATCTCAAGGCCGTTTCAGATAAAACCAACAGTTTTTACCAAAAACCAGGTTATTGTTCCTGGAATGAAGGATTTTATTAAAACTTAGAGTAAAACACCAGACGTCCAGAGCTCATTTGGAAGTGTTTTTGTGATTTTAGCCATCGTGTACTGTGCTGGTGAAGCTGATGAGATGTTCTCCTGACTCATCTCTCTTCATGTCTGATGCACATGAACATCGGGGAGGAGGCTGCTGTCTGTGGCAGAAGCAAAAGGGTCATACTGATTGAAACTGAGTCCTACAAAACATCAGGAAGAGCGACCATCACCATGCCCCCGGTGTTTAGGTTTGTGATTGTTCATTTGAAGCTACAACAGAAGCGGTTTGGGTTTCGACTGAACTTCCTCCTGGATTCAGCACCTTTGGGTGAGGTCTCAGCCACGTCTCCAACGTAGGTCTCTCGATCAAAAACAGGTCTGTTGTCGTTCTGGTCGATCACATGCACTACGAGCTCCAAGGCCTCGCCAGGGTCTGAGGAACCTTCCGTCGCAGCAGTAATCTGTAACTGCAAAACCGTCAAAGTGTTTACTTTTGGTTAACTAACTTCATGAATCCTCAATAACCCCCGTCTGTCCTTAAAGCCTCCAGATGGAGCATCAGGATCAGCACCTTCATCAGAAACCTGCCTGATCCAGCCCTACACCTGTCTGCTGCCCCCGGTGGAGGATCTACAGGTGGCGAGGGCCAGTTTTATTTCTTTAAATGGATTTTCCATGAAACCTGATTGGTCTGACTGGCCATCATCTAACATGGCAGCTGATTAGAAACACCTTCAGATGAGTGTAACATGCTTACTGTGTACTTGTCTGTTCTCTCTCTGTCCAGGGACTCCGTGACGTACAGGCTACCGCCGTCCCTGTCCATGGTGAAAAGGCCAACAGGAGGCTGATCAGCTCCAGGACCAGAGATGGTGTACAGGAACGTCTTAGTGGAGTCCTCAGAGGAGCGGATCTAGACAGAACACACCAGACGTGGTGCAGCACTGATTTTATTTAAAAGGAACAGAAACGTCTGTAAAGATGGGATTTCTGAGCTGATTCACGTCTTTTTTTTGAATCCAAAGCAGATGAAAAGGGTTGCTCAGTTCTAGTGTTTCCAATCCTATCTGAAAAGGTTTGCTTCTAATTTCCCATGATTCCAGGAAATCGTCCCGATGAACCCTAACCTGTCAGCAAAATAAGGTAAACCCTTTGCTTCTCTGTGTGTTAGATAAGAACAAAAAACCACTGAGACGTTGTGTGTTTGCTCTCTGAGTCTTGGGCCGCCCAGCGAGGCAGGAAGCATCTCAGACTCGTCTCTAACTACGAATGTTTTTAACAAAATCTCAGCCTGAACAAGAGTGGTTTTCTTTGAACAATTTCATATTTTTGTGTCGTCTGTGCTTCTTGGTTTTTCATTTAAATCTCTGTTATTTCTGTTTCTTTTCTATCTCCATTGAGCCTCGCCCCGGCTCTGAAGATGGCGACTGTATGGCGCCGAAACTGTCAGCAATTCAAGGTAAAATCATTGCTATGCTGTGTATTAAACAAGAAAAAACCAATGGAAATTTTCATATAAATGTTTCAGGACACATCCACACCCTGTGTCTCATCATGTCAAATGCTTTAGTTTATAATGAATTTCCTCTGCAAATAGAAGCTTTTCCTGCTGACCTGGACGAGCATTTGAGGAAACGGTCCTCTGCTGTTCTCAGGGACGTTGATAGGAGGAATGAGCCAGCTTCTCTTCCTCCTTGGATTTGGAAAACGCAGGATGGACACCTGTCAAAGAAATACGACAAATGATGGGTCAGTACGAGGCTGAACCACAGGGCTCAGATTAGCATTAGCTACGTTATCCTGCAATTCAGATTTCTCTGGTTTGTCACACAAAGTAAAATATGGATCAATCTAATAATTTTTAGAACACCGCATCCATAACATCAGTGGATTAAATCCACGGGATGTTAAAGCTACTGATGGAGAAAGTTTACAGCAAACACAAGACTCTCAGGAGATCCTAATAAAGATTAGACCTACTGAAGGATAATCTGGGCTCATACAATCCCCTACAAATAAAAAAGTTTATATCAAGCCCTGTGCTAAATCCCTGGATCTACTGGAATTCAGAGCAAACAGCAAAACCCTTCTGTCTAATTTTCATGCTTTTATTACACGTTTCAGCTCTAGTTTAGTTTGGGTTTGTTGAACAAAAAGACGATGTTGCAGGTATGAAAAATGAAACTTCTCTCTTGTTGATCTTTCATGTCGAGTGCGAGCAGCTAAAGTTTGATCAGAGTCTCTGAACCTGCCTCTGAACGGGGTCCGACGTTTGATGAGCTCGACTCGTCCTGGATTAGCTTCACCGTGACCGGAACGGTCCATTTCTGGCCTTGTGAGTTTGACGCATGGATTAGGAAGTCCCGCTGTCCATCAGGAAGAACATCATCTCTCGTTACCTGCAAGGAGACAAAAACACTCGTTAGCAGAAATAAGCAACAGCGTTGTGATTATTTTTATACATTCATGTTTAGTTTTATATCTGGTGTGTTTGATGAGCCCAGATGAAGACCTGGAGGAGGACCTGAAGAGACCAGGGATTTAAGATGATGCTACTGCGCTTATGGTGTCATTCATCCCCTGCTTATCCCGGGCAAGCCCCCAGTTCATGCAAGTATCTAAGGAAATTGTAGAGATGGGGCTGATTTTTGTTTTCAAATTTTCATTTAACTTTTTTCACTCATGAAGGTAAGAATTTGTCTCTTGGTTTTGTTGCCTGCCTGTAGCGGGACAAGAGAAAACGTTTTTCTATCTTTCAACGCTATCATCTCGCCTGTCGTTGCTTGTTTCCACTTTTCTCTCCTTGTTGATGAAACAGCTTCATCGTAGCTTTGTAAAATTGTTTGTAAGAGGGGTTTGGAAATTTGCAAGCTTATGCTTCTACCTTCCCCTCTTCAAATAAATAAAAATAAATAAATAAAAGCTTTGTGGGATGCCTGCTGCAATGCGCTAACAATAAAATGCTGCTCAGAAAATGTTTTGTTTCACTCCTGTTTCTTCTTGTTGCACGTTGAAGCTCTACTTGGAACCTTGTTGAGATTCAATTATGCAAAGTAGGATTTCTGAAGTGGTCTTAAACTTTTGATCGGGACTCTATTTGGGCTAAGTTCAGCTCCTCTCAGCCCAGAGCCTAAATGAAGAGTCCAGAGTGGAAGATCTAAAGTTATTGTGACTCACCATTAACAATCTACCTGACTGAACCTTGAAGTGAGGATCATCACTGATGAACGAAAACCTTCTGTTCTGGGCGCAGTCGTTGAAGTGTACTGGAATGAGAACATTTCAGCCAATGAGAAGTCCTGAAACCAATCCAGCAGATAAATCCTTCAGAGTTACTTTATAGTCCACAGTCTTCTGGGTCCTTCTTACCTTTTCCCACTTTCATGCCCGGCTTCATCTGGTCTGTGTTCACTTTGAAAATCAGCTGATCTGACTGAAATCCAGGAACGCATGTTGGTTCATCGGCACACATGAAATGTGAAAACTAGACGAGATGAAACAGAAAAACATGTAAATCCTACTCAGTGGTTAAAAAAACACTTAAACTTAACCGGATTTTCATAAATTAAATAACAAACATATCCACAATCTTATATATATTCATGTGAAATAATAGAATCAGAGTTATAGCCTTTTATCTGGAATCAGAACTTACAGATCCAGTCAGCGATTCAGCCACAGAACTTCCTGTGAGGAGTACCTCAAGGCTCAAATCTTGGTCCACTCCTGTTAACCTAAAACACCTCGTTCTAGTCCTCCTGGTAAACTAACTGTTAACCAGTTCTAACCAGTCAGGCCACTGCCGTGGCTGGTCAGAATTTGTATTTTTCCAGATCAGAATTTGTGCTCCAAATAATTGGAATGCACCCCCTTTGACCTCAGAAGCTACTTTAAAACTTTATTTGTTTTAGTTGTGTTTATATTTTGTATAGGATTCTGCTATTACAGCAGTATGTGTGTGTTTCTGTTATTTTATTGCAACTCTGTTTGAAGCACATACATTTTTAATATTAAATGTGTTTTATAAATAAGGCCTGATTGCTGTCCTACAGAAAACATAAAAACATATATTCAAATGTTTCATAAGCAAAAATAAGGATTAAGGAGAAAACATGTTTGACCCTGTGCTTTTAAATAATAGCAGGTGATCATTTCATTATAATAATGAATATTCTGCCCTTGTAACTCACCTGAACAGTGATGGTTAGAAGGCTCCAAACCGTGACCCAAACACTCCCCATTTGTCCAGAAATGGTTTCTGCTGCGTGCCGTGAGTGCTGTTGTCTCCTCTCGCTCCTCCTGAAGCTGATGTCTGAGCAAGTTGCTGCAGGAATATGAGATATTAGTCAGCATGGAGGAGGCAGATCATCTTTTCCTTTGTTTCTGCACGCCCCCAGATCCATCAACAACACACCTGTCTAAACGTGTTTCTGCACAAAACTCTCAACAGACCTGATTCAGGATGAAACAATCATGTTCTGCTGAAGTTCCCATCAGATCCCAGTTCTTCCAGTCAGACTGGTGAGAAATACCTGGAAAGTTCCCAGAAGTCCCATCAAACCCACCAGTCAGCTATCCTGTGATAAATCACTCTGAAGGTGGAGTAGAACAGGTGGGGCGTATGTAAATGTGGTATGTCTGATAATTTTGACCAAAACAAGTGAAATTCTGTTTTTTAATCGTTTTTTAAGATCTTTTGTAATTGGTTGGTTGTCTGCTGCCCTCACGTCTCTTAAAGTTCAGCTGTGATTCGAGGATCCTGTTTATTTTTTTATTGGTAACACTTTACAATAGTGTTCCCAAAATCAGCTTACCTACTGAGTAACCAATGATGAACGGATCAGGGTCTAATGATTACATAATGATTACCTAAGCTTCACAACCACCCCACTTTAGATTTATTATCTATTGATTACTTAAGTAATGACTCCGGCTTCCTCCCACAGTCCAAAAACATGACTGTCAGGTTGATTGGTCTCTCTAAATTGTCCTTAGGTGTGTGTGGTTGTTTGTCCTGTGTGTCTCTGTGTTGCCCTGCGATGGACTGGCATCCTGTCCAGGGTGTACCCCGCCTGTTTGCCCGATGTCTGCTGGAGATAGGCACCAGCCACCTGCGACCCTGCTCGGATAAGCGGTTACAGAAAATGGATGGATGGATGGATACTTAAGTAATGATTCGTTCCTCATTAGGTACTTGGCAGAAGGCTTCACTTTACTATAGGGGCCACAAAAGCAGTAGGTCCTTCTCTGTTCTTTAGATAACTACCCATTAGTCCCTGAATAAGACTGGTGGGTGTTTTTACCAGTAAGTACTGGTTAAATACCAATTAGCTCCTGATTTGGTATTAATGACAGACACCTGTGTGATGTCACGTTTCCTGTCGGGGTGTCATTATGTGTTCATTCATGAATCTTTTTCTTTATTTGCAGAGAAGCAAGATGTTCATCACTGAGCTCGACGTGTCTCTGAACAAAGCTGATGAGAGCTTTCTCCTTCAGAAGGAGTTTAAACAAATCTTGGTTAACCTGAACAAAGGAGCAGGAGGTAAAGAAATCTACCTCTGGTACAAAGAAGGCACCTGCTCTCCCATCACCAGGATTCAGTTCTCCTTCACGGAGAAAATGGCGAAGGGCCTGATGGCTAAAGGGTTCACCAAGATCCAAAAAAATCTGAATGCTGGAGCAGGTGGAAGCAACATCTACCTGTGGTACTACAAAGGCACAGGAGAGAGCCACGTTCCCATCAACGACATACATGTCTCTGATCAGGATGATGCCCAGAGGTTCAAGTCTGGCTGGGAGAGGCTGTCCTGCGATCTGAACCGAGAAGATGGAGGAAACCACATCTTCCTGTGGGTGAAGAGAGAGATACCGACCTACATCTGTGACATCGCTGCCACTGATGACCCTGATGTCAATGCAGACCTGCTCTTGAAAGATTACATCAGAGTGGATGAAAGTACCAACAGAAGCACATCAGCAGACCCGGTCTTCCTCTGGTTCCTTCCAACCACCAAGAAAGGAAGTGCCATCATGGATGTTGATGTCTCCAACAGTAGAGAAGATTATCAGCGCCTCCAACAGCAGAAGTACAAGTTGGTGGAAAAGAATCTCAACAAAGGGAACAAAGGAGCAGAGGTGTTCCTGTGGTACAAGAAAGATGGCTGCAGTGGCGAGCCCATCCAGGCCATCACTCTGATGTACGACGAGCAGTTCCTGAAGGAGTTTTAGAGAGCTGGGGTCACCGTCATCAACAAAAGCCTCAACACCGGTGCTGGGTGTCCAGGTTGGCCTGTAACTGAAATCTATGTGTGCTTTTATAACTGAGGCCCCATGATGACAGAGCTGAGCATGCTCTCTGGGGAACGTCACAAATATTTGACTTTAGTTATGGTGGTGGTTATCTTTTTATCAAATGTGTGATCTCCATCATGTTTTATTCTTCAAACATGTCAAATTGTTGTTATTCTCTCAGTCAATCAGTGGGATTTATTCTCTAACGACTCTGTATTACTTTATGATGATTTTTCTTTATTTCAATAAAATCCTGTTAGCATCAGAAATATTGTTGCTTCCTGATTTTTCCATTAAAACATCAAAGTGTGCAGCTCAGAGAGAAATAAATCAGGTGATTATTTATATAACCCGTTCCTTCAGGATTTCTGTCACCGACTCCCAAACAGTAAACAGAACTAAACGTGTTGACCTGTGATGCTTTTGCACATCACGTCTGGAGGGTATTCCAGCTCTATTCATCCTGTTCTGATGTAAAATGATCACATCAGGAGTGTGAGAAGCAGAAACGTGTAGTAATTAAAACTAGGACAAGATGGTTTTTTACCAGCTCAGTGGCCTAGTGGTATGAGCGTCCGCCCTGACACTGGGAGGTCGTGGGTTCAAATCCACGGTCGGGTCATATCAACGCCTTTAAAAATGGGACCCAATGCCTCCCTGCTTGACGCTCAGCATTAAGGGGTTGGATTGGGGGTTAAACCACCAAATGTATCCTGAGGGATGGGTCAGATGCAGAGATGTCCTTTCACCAGTGTGTGATGATGACTAACGGGACTTTAATGCTCTGAAGAGGAATAAAAAATGATGCTCCTGTAATTTCAGCACACATGACCGTAGGATTGCTGCTGTTGTTTCTAACTGATGAAAAGTTCCAGTTTAAACTGTGTCCCTCCTATAAGGCTGATGTGTGCAAACTTGGTGCTGAGAGCTCATAAAAGCACGCCCTCTCCCGCCACCATCTGTCCAGTAGCATCAACAACGTCACCTGCTGGTTTAATTAAAACAAGGAAAATTCATTGATTTATCCTCCTTCATTCAACAAATCATTACTGCACTTTTTGCAGCATTGTAGATGACATCAAAGTGTACCCCATAAGCAGAGCACTCACTGAAGATCTGCTGAGCTCAGACTAAAAACCACCAAATCATCCGCATACATGAATTAGAAAATGTACAACCAGTCTGACACCTATTCAGCCGCTGGGATGGATGGTTCCTATGTAAATCCATCCTTTAGTCCTTTTCCACCCACTTATACGAGTCTGGGTTAGGGTTAGGACGAGGAGGAGCAGCGGCTCTGAGTCTCTCCCAAATGTCAGAGTTCCTCACCCTCTCACTACCCTGTTAGACAATTAGTATAATCTCTGAATGCTGATCTGGGTCACGCCACTCAGAATTCTATCAGATCACAAGGACAAATGGTTCGTTATGTATTGAGGTCAGAATTGTTTAATCGCCATCAGAAGGCGCACGATGCCCAAAACGCTCCCATCTTTTTCATATAGAATAAGGACTGTGACGCACAGCCACGTGTACTGATCCAATAGGGTTCACCAAATGGGTGGAGTCCAGGATGGGGTATAAGATGATGTCACAATATACATACTACTTTTTGAATGTTGTTTAAAGAGTCCATGCTTGTTTTTTTGTACAATTTCTCAGTCTTTTTGCTAAATAAATCCACTTAAATTGGAACTACTGACTTGTAGTTGTTATTGGTTACGAGTGTTCTGAACGTCCCTCCCCTAGAAAAGAGACAAACGGGAGGACCGAGGGTCCGCCCTCGGACTGCAGCCAGCGCTGGAGCGGACCCTGCGGATTCCAGAAATCCTTTAAAACCCAAAGTAACGTAAATATTAAATAAATACATCTGAATAAACTGGAGTTTCCACCTAAAGTGGAATTCAAACATCCTCAAAATCAAAGGAGCTCACAGCAAGTTAGGTTTTTTTTTTCATATAGAAAACATTGTGTGGTTTTTACCAATTTGTACTTGTGCGTGAAAAGTTCCTAAATATAAGAACAGCTGTGACCGTGCGTAGGAACAGCATTTAGTGGCAGAACGAGGGAACCGCAATTCTGAAGGTCTCAGTGATCCACGCGTGTTCCTCATCCACTAATTATTTTACCCAATAAACAGAGCTTAATTTGAGCCGGATCTTGCCGGAACAGGATCCGGGAACTGTCTTATTTTGAAGGGACGCGTTCCGGTAATTGTCTGCTAGGATCCGTTAACTCGCGCTGCTACCTCGTGATTACAGTGGGTAAATGAGGACGTTGTGTTGGGCAGGGACTTCCGGGTGAGTGGTTCATTTGTCCAATCTCATACCTAAACTTTTCGCTTTCGGCAAAATCGCTGTTTTTAAGCCAACTAAGCCGTTCTGGTTTCAGCAGTCAACAAGGGAAGGAAGGGATTCATCTTGTTCACAAACAATCTTTGTTTTAGCGTGTCGTCATTTGACCAATCACAGTCGTGAAAACAGACGCTTTGGCAGCGTCGCACCCGCACGGCGCTCACGAGCAGCGGCTTTGAGCTTAAAGTTAGTCAAATCAAACAAAATCACCACTAAACACGGTTTTCTGTCGAGGACTGTAGCAGATTTACCTCCTTTCAGCCTTTAGAGATTTCCCCCCGAGGCTCGTCGTGTTTTTTTTCAAGTCAAGTTCGGAGTTGAACATAACCACCGACAGTATTTAACTCCGTTAAAACCAGTAGCAGTATAAATGAAAGGTTAAAACCTAATATTAACAACATAAATACTTTTTTCTGGTGAGAAATGGCCACCAGCATGCTGCAGCCTCACTCATGTCAAAGTCATCCTAATATATTGATCTGGGCAGCGGAAGATTTAAGGAAGCTGGAGCACAAACACGTGATGAGATCATTTCATAATGTTGTAACATTTCTGCAGCACTAAAGCAG
Organism: Aphyosemion australe; assembly: GCA_006937985.1. Classification (NCBI taxonomy): domain Eukaryota; kingdom Metazoa; phylum Chordata; class Actinopteri; order Cyprinodontiformes; family Nothobranchiidae; genus Aphyosemion; species Aphyosemion australe. The sequence goes on from SSNS01000075.1 coordinate 28,539, forward strand.
AGTTGTAACATTTTGACCTTAGCAGTGGTTTATTAAAGTATTCAAGCAAACAACTGAGATAAAGCTGCATCTCCCTGCAGCTCCAGCTCTTCCTAAACGTTTAATCAGAACCAAGAGCAGCATGAACACAACAATAACCTCCTAAGAACTCTGGAACATGTTCAGATGTTTTCATGTTTGGTGTTCTGTGAGTTAGTCTCACAGTAATTCTTAATTATATGATGATCCCTAATCATTTCCTGATCATTTTTGTCAGGCATATTTTCCTTTTGTTCTGAGCAGAGGGACTGTCTAAACCTCATGGTAGAAAATGGTTTGCATTTTGCAAAAAAATCACATTGATGATTTTTTGTAAGTATTCCAACAAATTATTGTAGCAATAAAAAGTATGTAGATGTCAGAGGTCCCTACAAACCCACTGATGCAACTGCAGTATGCCAGGACCTTGTGAGAAATTTGTGTAAACTTTGGGAATGTGGGCACAATTATAAGTTATTCGTCAAAACCTCCATGAATCTTGAGCCGGCGAACCCCACCCCCGCGCGATCCGGCATCAGTTTAGTTCGTAGTAGACTCTGGTCTGACAACACTACTTTTGTTCCGGCAACGTTTGATTTACAAATTAAGCACTGCCAATAAATAAATATTTAGGTGGATAAACAGCTGAGTCACATTATTGGAGCTAAAACACCCGTGACCCACGGGAATCTGACATTGTAGAACGGCTGATTTCATGTTATTTTGTAATCACAATGTTTACTCTTCCCATTGTTATGATGTTTTAAATCATTTTGAATTTATTTATCTATTATGTTTTAATTTAATTTAATTATTTTGACCTTGGGAAGCGCCCCGTGGTTTTTCTTGAGATTCGCTACATAAAAGATCGTTTCTTCTTATTCTTATTTATTATTGGAGGATTTATCAGAGCAGAGTGCACTCCAGAGGGAACGGCTCTTCCGTGAGCGCAGCACTGATCCGATTCCAGTCCAGATTGTATTTTACAAATAAAACAACCTCCAGAACCTCCTCTGCTCCCTGATCACACGTGTTGTCAAGTGTCCAGTGTTTCCATCTCGCTGTCAATAAAGTTTTTCTTTTTTGTCCGGGAAGAACCCAGGGAATCCCCTCCCGACCTGAGGACGTAGTGTGACCAAATATGGTTAATTGAGGGCGTTTCTGTATGTAAATGACGGTAAAAGGGAACGAGCTCCTGGGTACGCACAGGTGGGATTTATCATCAGACGATTGCGGAGGAACGTGCGTACGAGAGGCCACCGCATGTTTCATAAATCAGACCTTTGACTGTTCGTACACACATTCTACATTTCATCCGTAGGAGGGAATATAGGAACATTTCTACCAACATGTGATAAATGAGGCCCCAGGTGTGTTTTGTTGTTCTGTTTTTGTTCCAGAGACCAGGAAATAGGTCATGTGACTGTGACAGGTTTAGTTTCCATCTGACTAAATCGGTGGAATTCATCATCACATGAAAGGCAGAACCGAGGCTGCTTTTGTCAACAGCAACATGAAGATTAAAATCAGTGTTAAACTGTGAAAAAGAAAGCTGACTGACACTCTCAGACGTCCACATACAACACAAGGAAGACACCTTTGGGTTCTGCAGGCTGGATGAGACACTTTTAAAGATGAATTTCTCTTGGTTTCATCAATGATTCAGCTCTGAACACTGGATCAATCTGAGGCTGCTTTGTGTGTGAGTTAACCAGGTAAATCATTCACCTGTTATCAATAACCTGAGCTGTTACGCTGAGGTGGGGTGAGCAATCGGAATGACTTTTATTTGTCTGAAGAAACTTGTAAGAACAACTTCCTTCTCTCAACACGTCCACCCACCTGCCACCATTTATCCAATTCAATAAAACCCGGTTGCAGTAAAATGATGCCTCAGGCGTATAAATGTTGTATATTAATGTTTCTGCCGTATGGCGTAAACTGGGTGGGACCAGCGGACCCTCTGAGATCAGAACCATCTAAAGACACGGCACTCTCCGCTGTTGTTGGTAATAATCCTGATAAAGGGTGAATGAATGGGTGTCTGTGTGACCCAGTGTTCTCCTCCGTAAGGGTTTATGTCGTCACCCTTGTTATTTATTTTTCATACAAACGTGTCTGATATGAAAACAGGACGCTCATTAAACACGCAGAAGTCCCTGCTACTGTCATTTTACTCAAACAGGGTGAGACTAGTCACGGTCCAGTTCTTGATGAGATTTTTCAGTGGTGTGAGGAGTCTTACCGTCAACCGAACAGATCTAAAACAAAAGATATGGCTATTGATTTAAAGACAACAAAAATAGGCAGGAGTCACTTTCATTAAAAGCTCGGAAAAAAAGAGCGAGTGCATCAAATAGTTGGGACCAGGATGAATGAAAAATGAACTTTTATGAGAACTGAAAGGGTCACCAGCACCTTTATCGTTTTAGGAAACTTACTGACTTCCACATACCAACGATCTGGGCTTTGTTTTATTATTTTTTTATTGAGTCGGTTTTATCTATTTGTTTGGTGGCATGGTTCCATCAGATCTATATGCTCACTGATACAGAAAGTGAGGTGGTCCAGTCGACTGGTAGGTGAGTCACAGCCGTGTCTAGCCTCCCAGTTCTCTAGAACGATGAATGACTGAGTCACTGTCAGATACAACACCGCAGAAGCACAAAAACACCACCTCGCTGGTAGTGAGGTGGTAAAAACACCAATAAAAGCTATACGAGGGTTCAAGATAGGGCTGGGCGATACGGCCTAAAATCAGTATCACGGTACATTGAGGAGTTCACCTCGATAAGGATAAATAGACGATAACTACATGTATGCGCAAAAACAAAAATTGACCACTAGATGGGGCTGTTACACGTTGAGTCACGTTGTCATGTGACTCGAGGTGGTACAGCTACTTAAAGGGACATGAACGCTGCCAACCTACACACATCTTTTCATTTTTTTATTATCAAATTTATTGACATGGCAAAAATGACATCGATTAGAGTCAGAGATTTCAATAATGATACATTTTCGATTTATTGCCCAGCCCTATTTCAGCAGATGTTTTATTTAAAGGGGACCTAGAATGTAAACCAACTTTTTCCTTGTTGTTGTTGACTAAGACAGCTTGGGTGGTCAACAGCAGCATGCCAAAAAGTCAAATTCTTAACCAATCATTTGAAACAGCTCTAATTTTAAACTGTTCACCTTTATCAGGAAGTAATGAACGATCACTTGTATCAAATTTATTACTGACGGCCCAAACTGCTCCCCTTTATATTTTAATCACAAGATCATTTGTTTTTTCCAAAATTATTTTTTCCTGTTTTAATTTTTCTGATTTATGTGTTTTAGGATTTTGATCTACCTATTTACATTTTCTCACATGGTCACACACACACACACACACACACACACACACACACACACACACACACACACACACACACCCTCTCTATCTGGAACTATTGGGGTCTGCTAGCCAAGACCAACCGTAGCTGCATCAAAACATTTTGCTTTGCATGTCGGTCTAGCCCCGCCCCATTGTGGCCTCAGCAGGTCTACCATTGGCCTGAAGAGTTTTATGTCTTGACAATCACAGTGCTCCGTGTTGGGCAGCCTATGCACCAGAGCTGCGATGGCGTAGGCTCAGGAACGGCGCTCGTTTTCAACGGCTTTGGCATCATTGGACTATTTAGACTCTGGCTTTTCTTTGAGACATGAGTAGAGATCCTTAAAGTAGCTCTCCGGAGTATTTCTTTTATCTGATGGCACCATCTAGTGGCTGACAAGCGTATCACACCAAGAGGTCGTTGCTTAGAATTTTTAAGATGGCGACTGCACGTTTCTTGTTTATGATGAATGTGCTTCTGTAGCCGACAAACAGAGCTAAAGCTGTCGCCGATGTTGGTGGCGTCACTTGGCCTAAAGTGTTTCCACAGTACTGTACATAGACCCGTTGACACGCCCAAGCTCATGCCCCCCAGACGCGACCACTGTTGTTATTAGCGGTCAGTTGTCAATAAATTGAGCTAAATAACAGCAATACAAAATCTATCAGCATGGTTAACACATGCAGCGCTGCAGGCAGCACAGATAGAAAAAAGGAGAGTAAAATTTTGCAGGTTTCCAGCTGATAAAATAAGAATACCTTTATTTATTTGTCCCTCAGTGGGGAAATTGCAGTACTGCAACAGCACAAGTACAGTAAAGTAAGGTGAAGTAAAGTAAAATACGCTGAAGGCAACGGTTAACAGCCATGAATAGAGTTCGAGCATCGTGGGAACCAAAGTCTAATGACAGAATAAAAAAGTAAAGTATCTGTCCCACATGTCCAGACACAAACAAATTAGCCATCTAATGACTTGTATGCCTTTGTAACCGGGTTCAACGTGTTTCTTTTTATTTAATTACACAAAATGTGTTCTGTAGTTGGAGCGGGCAGCCTCTAATGTCGTTCATTTTGCGTTTCTGTTCACGCTGCTCGTCGGAATAAACGGAGAATCTGTGTCACGGCGATCCTTCAGCATTAACCCGCTCAACGCAGAAGAGATCTGGTTCGTAGCTTCAGCTGTGTAGAGTCCAGACATGTTAATCAAACAACAGTAGATCTCCCCGTTCCGTACTAGCGGACAGTTCTGGTCGTTCGCTATTTCTAACGGATCTGGAAGCTTTGTGCTGTTGTTGTTTGTGAAGCACTTTGTGATTTTTGTTTCTGTGATAAGTGCTACATAAATAAACTTTATTTACTTACTACACACCGTTAGCTTTGAGATGCATTTGTTTTGATCATCTGCACAAAGATGTGTTAGATGATCTAAAGTAGTGATATCTACATCCCTAGGTTTTATTTTGGTAGCTTAAATCGTGGCGGCACAGCTCCAGATAACGGGTGCAGAAGCTCTTTTTGCTCTCTGGCTATAGAAAGAAATAAGAAAACAATAACGTTCAGCGTGTCTTCAGGATGGCTTAACACGCTAGGGGTCTGTGGTACCTTGAGATTAAAATTAAAACCAACATGATGGGTAAAATAATGACGGATGAAGGAAAAATGTAAGATATAACCACGTTTTCTAAAACAACTAATTACTGCAGACGCTATTTAACAACCCTGCAACTTTGCCGTTTAAAGTCGAGTCCGAGTGGTGCCGCTCTTAGAGCTCCTGTTTGTAGAACTTCTTCATTAATCACAGATAAAAGGTTTGCCTCCCTGTGTGGGTTTTCTTGTGGGAGTTTAAGGTTGTCTTGTGGCCAAACCTTTTTCCACAAACATCACAAATAAATGGTTTCTGTCCTGTGTGGCTTCTGATGTGAGAATTTAAATGTGACTTTTGGCAAAAACTTTGTTCACAAAAATGACAAATAAAAGGTTTCTGTCCCGTGTGGATTCTTAGGTGACAATTTAAATAAGCCTTTTGCCGAAAACCTTGTCCGCAAAAATGGCAAACAAATGGTTTTTCTCCTTTGTGAGTCCCCATGTGTCTTTTTAAAATAGTTTTACAGTTAAATCTCTGACCACAAACATCACACCCATAAGGCCTCTGTCCTGTGTGGATCCTTATGTGTGAGGTGAAATGAATTTTCTGACTAAATCTTTGTCCACAAACATCACAACCAAACGGCTTTTCTCCTGTGTGGATTCTTGTGTGTCTGTCTAAATGTATCTTTTGGGTAAATCGGTGTCCACAAAGATCACAAACAAACGGCTTCTGACCTGTGTGGATTCTCATGTGTGTGTTTAAATTCGTCTTGCGACTAAAGCTTTGGCCACAAACATCACAACCAAATGATTTCTCTCCTATGTGGATCTTCATGTGTGTGTTTAAACTAGTTTTTCTGGTTAAACATTTACCACAGTCATCACAACTAAACAATTTCGGTCTTGTCTGGACTTCCTGGTCTGCCTCTACATTTTCACTAACATTTAAACTTTTATTATCCACTAAACTAGACGACCCTATTTCTGAACGGCTCGTCGTGTGTCTCTGCAGAACCTGGTTGTCAGTGAACAGGCTACCAGACTCAGAGCAGCTGAAGGACTTGCTGACTGTGTTTACGCCCGACTCAGGAGACCTGCTCTCCTCACACTCACTTTCACTGTCTTCAGTTTTTGACCCAGAGTCTGATAAATGTTTCAGCTGAGAGTCACGATTGTTCACATCATCATCCTCATCATCATCCTCACTCACTTCAGTCTCTGAAGAGTTGGAATCTGGGTTCCTGACAGTTTCTGCTTCTCCACAGTCAGATTCTACTTTTATCTGATCAGCTGAGCTGCTGGTTGGAACATCTCCTTCTTCCACTTCCTGTTGATGAAGATGTGAGAAAACAGGTTTCTCCTCATCCTCACTCTTTATGGTAACTGCAGTGGATGAAAACCTGTTAGCATCAGTCTCCATCCTCCCACTGTGCTGATCTTCCTCCTGACTGGTCCAGAGTTCCTCCTCTTCTACCTTTACATGGAGGCTCTCTGGGTCCTGCTGGTCCACACCAGGACTCCATTCCTCAGGAGCTTCTTCTTTATTCATCTGCAGGAAACATTCAGTCACATGGAGATTACGAACATTTGTCACTTATCAGAGAGTAAAACCAAATTGACAGTTTGACTGCTAGAGCATCGTCTCATGCTGGAAGTCAGAACAACCTCCTGCATGTAGACGAGGCAGATATTCTTGTGACTGTTCCCAAAAGGGTTTAAATAACAGATGGAGTTATATTTACTGTAACTGCACGTTAATAATAGTGAAGATCAGCTCTCAACCTTCTGAATTTCTTCACATTTTAACAGGTCAAAGCCCACTTTTCTCCTGATGGTAACACCTACATGTCCTTATTTGCTCCACAAGAGTTTCACCTTGATGCTAACAGAAGAACACGACTGTCTCTCTCTGTCCTTGTGACTTTCACAGACATTAACTAAGACTTCCTGTTCATCATCAGATCTCCTTTTCTCCTGAACCCAGGCGTGTGGGCTCCACTGACAGCTGACAGCCTGATGCCTTGTAAATAATTGTGTGTTTAATCTTTTTAACCGTATCGTTTGAAAGGCAACACAAAAACAAAGCATAATGATCATTCTACTGGGAGGAAATGAAGACCTGTGGTTCGGCGCCTCTAACTCGGTTTTTTCATCTTTATTTACTGAGCTAAACAACAACATTACGTTCTTCTTAGGAGGCTAGAAGATCCGTTAGCCACCTGAACATTTACCCCGAAACGTTCAAATAAAAGCATCGCTCTCGATATGAGCCAGTAAATAAAGCTAATCTGTGAAGGTGAACTATGTGATTTGAAACAGCGTTTTGTAATATTGTTTACTTCTTTTAAACGTTCCTCTTCATGATGTGCATCGGTTCTTTAACACTTCCGCTGCTGCATCCAGTCCGTCTCCGTTACCTGTTCGCTTAAGTCCATCTAGGTTTCCCTTTCAGAGTCACAGCTCCAACTAAAAAGATACAGTTATTGAAAATGTTACAGTTAAAATCGCTTAAAAGTAAAACTGCTAATGCTTTGTTTGTGTGTGTGCAGTACGTACTTCCGGTCACCTTCTTTAACTTCTTTTTCTGTAACGGCTTCATTTTCTCAGTACCGCCCCCTGTTGTTTAGATGGAGAACTGTAAGTTCAGAATCAGAATCAGAATAGACTTTATTGTCGTTCTACAGGGTACAGCGAAATTGGAGTGCCAATCCATTTGGTGCAGGATAAATGTAAAATCAATACAATTAATCAAATCAAATTCAATCAAATAAATGTAAAATCAACAGTAATATGTGCAAACATTTGAGTAGCAGTTCTGTGCGGGCAGCAGATTCTCAGATTCAGAAAACTTTATTATACACTAAAAAAGTACTTTTATTATATAATTTTGTTTGCAAATTGAACGTCATAAAAAATTTGTTTTAAAATCAAGAAAATTGTAAAAACATTGCTTCGAAAAGCCACACTACCTGCAGTTCACAACGTCAACAGCAGATGGCGCTACAGAGAACATTATACCGCTACGGAACCGAAAGTTCAGGACAGGACAGGTTGACCGGAAGTACATTCTTCACACACAAACATAGCTTTATATGCTTTACTTTTTCGCTATTTTTTATTTAAAAACTGTGTGTAATCTTTTCAATAACTGTATCTTTTTAGTTGGAGCTGTGACTCTGAAAGGGAAACCTAGATGGACTGAAGCGAACAGGTAACGGAGACGGACTGGATGCAGCAGCGGAAGTGTTAAAGAACCGATGCACATCATGAAGAGGAACGTTTAAAAGAAGTAAACAATATTACAAAACGCTGTTTCAAATCACATAGTTCACCTTCACAGATTAGCTTTATTTACTGGCTCATATCGAGAGCGATGCTTTTATTTGAACGTTTCGGGGTAAATGTTCAGGTGGCTAACGGATCTTCTAGCCTCCTAAGAAGAACGTAATGTTGTTGTTTAGCTCAGTAAATAAAGATGAAAAAACCGAGTTAGAGGCGCCGAACCACAGGTCTTCATTTCCTCCCAGTAGAATGATCATTATGCTTTGTTTTTGTGTTGCCTTTCAAACGATACGGTTAAAAAGATTAAACACACAATTATTTACAAGGCATCAGGCTGTCAGCTGTCAGTGGAGCCCACACGCCTGGGTTCAGGAGAAAAGGAGATCTGATGATGAACAGGAAGTCTTAGTTAATGTCTGTGAAAGTCACAAGGACAGAGAGAGACAGTCGTGTTCTTCTGTTAGCATCAAGGTGAAACTCTTGTGGAGCAAATAAGGACATGTAGGTGTTACCATCAGGAGAAAAGTGGGCTTTGACCTGTTAAAATGTGAAGAAATTCAGAAGGTTGAGAGCTGATCTTCACTATTATTAACGTGCAGTTACAGTAAATATAACTCCATCTGTTATTTAAACCCTTTTGGGAACAGTCACAAGAATATCTGCCTCGTCTACATTCAGGAGGTTGTTCTGACTTCCAGCATGAGACGATGCTCTAGCAGTCAAACTGTCAATTTGGTTTTACTCTCTGATAAGTGACAAATGTTCGTAATCTCCATGTGACTGAATGTTTCCTGCAGATGAATAAAGAAGAAGCTCCTGAGGAATGGAGTCCTGGTGTGGACCAGCAGGACCCAGAGAGCCTCCATGTAAAGGTAGAAGAGGAGGAACTCTGGACCAGTCAGGAGGAAGATCAGCACAGTGGGAGGATGGAGACTGATGCTAACAGGTTTTCATCCACTGCAGTTACCATAAAGAGTGAGGATGAGGAGAAACCTGTTTTCTCACATCTTCATCAACAGGAAGTGGAAGAAGGAGATGTTCCAACCAGCAGCTCAGCTGATCAGATAAAAGTAGAATCTGACTGTGGAGAAGCAGAAACTGTCAGGAACCCAGATTCCAACTCTTCAGAGACTGAAGTGAGTGAGGATGATGATGAGGATGATGATGTGAACAATCGTGACTCTCAGCTGAAACATTTATCAGACTCTGGGTCAAAAACTGAAGACAGTGAAAGTGAGTGTGAGGAGAGCAGGTCTCCTGAGTCGGGCGTAAACACAGTCAGCAAGTCCTTCAGCTGCTCTGAGTCTGGTAGCCTGTTCACTGACAACCAGGTTCTGCAGAGACACACGACGAGCCGTTCAGAAATAGGGTCGTCTAGTTTAGTGGATAATAAAAGTTTAAATGTTAGTGAAAATGTAGAGGCAGACCAGGAAGTCCAGACAAGACCGAAATTGTTTAGTTGTGATGACTGTGGTAAATGTTTAACCAGAAAAACTAGTTTAAACACACACATGAAGATCCACATAGGAGAGAAATCATTTGGTTGTGATGTTTGTGGCCAAAGCTTTAGTCGCAAGACGAATTTAAACACGCACATGAGAATCCACACAGGTCAGAAGCCGTTTGTTTGTGATCTTTGTGGACACCGATTTACCCAAAAGATAAACTTAAACAGACACACAAGAATCCACACAGGAGAAAAGCCGTTTGGTTGTGATGTTTGTGGACAAAGATTTAGTCAAAAGAAGCTTTTGAACTCGCACATGACCGTCCACACAGGACAGAAACCATTTGGTTGTGATGTTTGTGACCAAAGATTTAACTCTAAAACGAGTCAAAACAGACATATGAGAATCCACACGGGTGAAAAACCATTCGTGTGTAGTTTTTGTGGACAAAGTTTTCGACAAAAGTCAAATTTAAACTCTCACTTAAGAGTCCACACAGGAGAGAAATTATTTGTGTGCAATTTTTGCGGACAAAGTTTTAGTCAAAAGGCATCTTTAAATTCGCACATAAGAATCCACACGGGACAGAAACCTTTTATTTGTGATGTTTGTGGGAAACGATTTGGCCATAAAATCACCTTAAACAGACACACTAGGATCCACACTGGACACAAACCCTTTATTTGTGGTGTTTGTGGAAAAAGATTTACCCATAATACAACCTTAAAGAGACACATGGAAACCCATGCAGGAAGGAATTCCTTCTCACTGAATATTAACGTCCACCCGTCTTCTAATCCGCTTTTTCCTGAGTAGGATCACAGAAGCTGGTGTCCAACTCCATCTGTCACCAGGCGAGAGACGGGGACACCCTGGTACGGTGGCCCTGAACTGCAAACCACATCAACAAATCACTAGACACTACAAATTAAAAAACACAACCGCAGAATCAAAAAACATAAAATCAAAAACACAATTTGTGCGTGTTTTTTTTTTTTTTTACATTGCATTTGTGTTTGTTTAATCTGTTGGTGTTTTGTAATTTGTAATTGTGTTCAGTGATTTGATTTTGTTTGCACATCACAGGGACACAGAGACAACCAGTCACTCACATCTAGGGACAGTTTAGTCTCTAGTTAACCCGACACGCAGTATAAGAGCTCACTAAGATTTAAAAGTTGCAGGGATGTTAAATATTGAGTTGTGTTCCTGTAACCTGTGTCAAACCCAACCACTCATGTGAAGACCAGAGTCCTCTGTGGTTACCACCTCCTGTCAAAGTGAATTTCACGCTGTTGTGATTTAGGTCCATAGAAATCTCCAGCGAGCGGACCTCATATCCTGGCTCTTTTTCCCAGGGGAGGGCTTCACCGGACACGCTTTTACTTTGATACACGCTAAAAACGATATTGATTCAGTAGGTTCAGTTAACTTGATTTATATTGTAAAAAAGCAGAGAGAAGGGTACTGCAAACACACACGTCTGGACTCCTGAAGCCACCCCCCATGGTCGTCAGTCAAAAGGACTCCGAACCTCCCCACACGTCATTTTTATACCCTAAGCTAGGCCCCACCCACTTAGTGAGCTAGCCTCTTGTCATTGAATCAGTTTTGTTTGTGTAAAGTCTGATTTATATTTCTCCGTCAGCTCGAGTGCAAAGTTGCGCACACACGGTGATGGAGATGGATTTCTGCGTTGCCTGGGGAGAGTTGCAAAGCAATTCCCTGCCAGGACAACAGAGGGCGTAGCGCTATTCTAGGGGTTTCCTGCCGCCATTGCAGTCACGTCTCCGGTCCACGATAGTGTATCCTATTGGGTGTTTACATTGTGTTTGTGTATTTCAGACTTTTTAACACACACACATTTGTCCCTCGTTCTCTTCGCGCCGTCTCCACCTCCAGATCCACGGTTCCCGTGATTTCCTTCCAGGAATAAAACGTTTGCTGCGTATCTTTGTGCTCCTTCAGTCACGGGTGTTTAAACATTTATACAGTGATCTGCCGTTAGATATCTTCAGCACCCGTTGTATTTTTTCTATAGGGGCATGGTGGTGCTGTTGACAATTGATGGAAGTGGCGTCCTGACCAATCACAGGCTTGCAGTCTCCGTTGTTTTTGATGGACAGTTAAAAATTTGGCCGTGTCTCCGTCACCCTCTGTGGGCCTGTTGCGTCATAGCGTTGCATGTCTCTGTACCGCCGCACACGGAGAAGTATAAATCAGGCTGACGACGGGCTGTAGCCAATTCCACTGGGTGTTTGTGCCCAACCTGATGCGAGTAAATAAACAAGACAGAACTCAGTCCTCCTGACTCCCCTCTGGTTGGATCTTCATTCGTCAGGTTAGGACGTTCTCCGTCCATCCTGCTCCATTTTCAGTTGCAGCTTCCTCCAAGTTGGTCTTGTTTATTCTATTTGGTGTCCCTGTTTGACTCATCTCCTCCTTCGGGGTCAAAGAGATCCACTCCATTCAGAAGATGCAGCTAGTTTGGTCCTTTTCAGGGTCAAACCTGCCTCCTACAACGCTCTGGACATTTCTCCTTCCTGCCTAAAGGAAAACGTAGAACTTCATTTTTAAGAGAAAGGAAGAAAGACAAAAAAGTGGAATTAAAAATCACAAACTTTTATTACCAAGGAGTTTAATGAACACTGATAGAAATCCATAGAAAAAGTTATTTATTCATGTACAAATGTCAAAAACAGCAGCTGTTTTCTCCACTCTGTAGCTTAAACGGACACAAGGCTCTCCTCCCCGCCGTGGCTGTCCCATCCCCCAGCAGCTTTCAACACAGAGAGAGGAGCTGGAAAATGATTTCAGTCTCTTTATGAAACAGGAGACAGCCGTCGTGTTGCTTTTACTAAGAAACGTCTGGTTTTCCAGTCAACAGGCGTCTGATCACAACAAAAACCAAAGCAAAAGCTGTTCCCTTCAGCGTCTCCGTGTGGAAACGAGGTCTGGCGGCGCCGAGCGCTGGCCTCTTCACACAATTAAATATCTAAAATCAGTCTGACTGGGTACTGAATACAACCTGGATCCCCCTGCACCAGTCTAAAAGGCGGGTTTGTCGACCTGGTCTGACACACATAAAGCTCTCCTCCGAGACAAAACAAAGGCGACATTTAGAAAAGAAATAAACAAAACTTACATTTTATACAGTCGAGCTTCAGTCCAACAAGTAGAAAAAACTGAATCTTCATCAAGTAACGCTGCGGCGTGTTTCACTTCCTGTGTGTCTTAACAGTGCAGAGCAGTTTGGATTGTGTGTGTGTGTGTGTGTTTAACCTCCTATGACCCACACGTTTAGATGCTGTTATTTATTTTTTTATTTCAGATTAGTCGAACCTCAGATTGAAACGTTTTTGTTTAATAATAAACTTGTTACAAAATTTCCTAAATTAAATAAATAAAAATAAACATAAAAAAATTAGAACTCATAATCTGGTGTTTCTAAATAATAAAACTGGTTTGAGTTGGAGAAAAACATCATTTATTCTTATGAAGGGTCTCAGGAGGTTAGGGACCGAGGGTCCTGGCAGGGAGGAGCAAATAAAAAACTTCACCTCAGTTTTTATTATTTCTATTTAAAAAAAGGTCACCTCTACTTAAAATGACCCATCTCAGTCTCCAGTATATACAGACTCTGATAATAAACCATGCATATAGTAACTCAAACAGGTATAATAAATATTTTTGGTAGAATTTTTAAAACTGTGCTTAAACTGATCCTGGTCCTCCTCGAGTCTAAAAAACAACCAGACGAGTAAAGCCAGACACAAAACACAGAAAGAGTCGGTAAACTGAATAATAATAATAAATATTCACTCTGGGTTGTTGTTCATGTGAGTTTGTATTTAACTGGTCGGGACCAAACGACGGGTTCTTAGAAAGCTAAACCTTTAGCTTGGTCGTAGAATAAAGTGAAGTCGGCTCTAGAGGAAATGATTTATTCTGCTTCTAAGCTGCAATCAAACGAATCTGACCAGACTAACAAGTGTCCCCAAACACCAGAAACATCTAAATAAGAGACAGATCCCAAAAACTCCTGATGGACTTGGTAACTTTCTGTGGATGTGTAGACGGGTGTAGAAGGGCGTAGACAGGTGTAGGTGGGTATAGACGAGTGTAGACGGGTGTAGAAGGGCGTAGACAGGTGTAGGTGGGTATAGACGAGTGTAGGTGGGTGTAGACGGGTGTAGGTGGGTATAGACGGGTGTAGGTGGGTATAGACGGGTGTAGGTGGGTATAGATGGGTGTAGGTGGGTATAGATGGGTGTAGGTGGGTATAGACGGGTGTAGGTGGGTATAGACGGGTGTAGGTGGGTATAGACGGGTGTAGGTGGGTATAGACGGGTGTAGGTGGGTATAGACGGGTGTAGGTGGGTATAGGTGGATATAGATGGACGTAGGTGGATATAGATGGACGTAGGTGGGTATAGATGGACGTAGGTGGATGTAGATGGGAGTAGACGGGTGTAGGTGGGTATAGACGGGTGTAGGTGGGTATAGACGGGTGTAGGTGGATATAGATGGGTGTAGGTGGGTGTAGATGGGCGTAGGTGGGTGTAGGTGGGTATAGACGGGTGTAGGTGGGTATAGACGGGTGTAGGTGGGTATAGGTGGATATAGATGGGCGTAGGTGGATGTAGATGGGAGTAGACGGGTGTAGGTGGGTATAGACGGGTGTAGGTGGATATAGACGGGT
>SSNS01000075.1:42992-89030 GCA_006937985.1 Aphyosemion australe
GTAGGGGGGTATAGATGGGTGTAGGTGGGTATAGATGGGTGTAGGTGGGTATAGATGGGTGTAGGTGGGTATAGATGGGTGTAGGTGGGTATAGATGGGTGTAGGTGGGTATAGATGGGTGTAGGTGGGTATAGATGGGTGTAGGTGGGTGTAGGTGGGTATAGACGGGTGTAGGTGGGTATAGACGGGTGTAGGTGGGTATAGACGGGTGTAGGTGGGTATAGATGGGCATAGGTGGATATAGATGGGTGTAGGTGGATATAGATGGGTGTAGGTGGGTATAGATGGATGTAGGTGGGTATAGATGGGTGTAGGTGGGTATAGATGGGTGTAGGTGGGTATAGATGGATGTATGGGTGTAGGTGGGTATAGATGGGCATAGGTGGGTATAGATGGGCGTAGGTGGGTATAGATGGGTGTAGGTGGGTATAGATGGGTGTAGGTGGGTATAGATGGGCGTAGACGGGCAATGAGAGAACAGATCTGGATGTGCACTCAGACAAAGAGGTCAGAAGCTCAGATTGAACAGCTAAACATTTGAAAAGATTGTGTTGCTTCATCTCAATGGTTCCATTATCAAGACACATGGATGACGGAGTTAGCAGTACTGACTCACTGCTGGTCCCACGCTGCCCGGGCGTAACACCTTCCCCACTCCACCCCTCGCTTCTTCTGCTGGCTCTAGGGCTGAGCGATAAAACAATATATTTCTAAATCACTTTTCCTCGATAGGCATATAGGAACGGGTCGATAGAACTTGGATATAAAGGAAAGAGCTACACGGCTCAGTAGCAGCCAGGTGGACGCGCTGCTAACAGCTAATGTTAGTCTAGCGTTAGAGCCGAAATATAACTTGCTTTAAATTATGCGTACCCATGTTTATCATGGATGCCCTGTGTAATTTGTGTCTGTCTGAAGCAGAATTTAAATTTCTGTTCTTTCTGAGGAAAGACGATGTCTATGTTATTGTTCTGATTTTTTAAAAGCTGCTTAAAAATTCACTGATATAAAACATTGTTTGTTTTTTGCCGTATTTCTTTTTTTATTGCTTATTCTTAAAGAAGCTTTATTTAAAACAAGCAGAGACGTTTAGAGAATGTCTGTTTTATTGATCCAAGGGGTTCAAATGAAGGCAACTGGACTTCTTTGGTTTCTTGAAGACGTTTCGCTTCTCATCCGAGGAGCTTTGTCAATTCTGACTGGAATATGGGAGGGTCGATCTTATAAACTGTAGCTGTCTGTTGTTGCTCAACGAGCAGCACCTGCCTGTGAATGCCCCTCCTCCCTACCTCTTGATGGGTCGTTAGCATCGTTAGCCTCTATTGTTTGTGAGTCGTTGTTTTGATTAGATGCAGGAGGGTGTGAACTGGACTGAAACTGTTTTGGAATTTGGTTCGAAGCTGCATTGTAGGTGCTGGAAAGGTGAAACCTGAGTCCTCCTCCTCTATTTAAGGATGGTTTCTCCATTTTGTCTGGACAGACCTTTACATAGGGGAAACTAAACAACATCTACACAAGAGCATGGCATAGCACAGGAGAGCCACCTCTTCAGGCCAAGACTCTGCAGTCCACCTACACCTGAAGGACAAGGGCCACACCTTTGAAGATGACAAAGTCCACATTCTGGACAGAGAAGATAGATGGTTAGAGAGAGGAGTGAAGGAAGCCATCTATGTCAAAATGGAGAAATAGAGGAGGAGGACTCAGGTTTCACCTTTCCAGCACCTACAATGCAGCTTTGAACCAAATTCCAAAACAGTTTCAGTCCAGTTCACACCCTCCTGCATCTAATCAAAACAACGACTCCCAAACAATAGAGGCTAACGATGCTAACGACTCATCAGGAGGTAGGGAGGAGGGGCATTCACAGGCAGGTGCTGCTCGTTGAGCAACAATAGACAGCTACAGTTTATAAGATCCACCCTCCCATATTCCAGTCAGAATTGACAAAGCTCCTCGGATGAGAAGCGAAACGTCTTCAAGAAACCAAAGAAGTCCAGTTGCCTTCATTTGAACCCCTTGGATTACCATGACCTGGATGACTGAGAACCTTCACCAGCTTCTGTTTTATTGAGTTCTGTTCTCCTGTGATGTTTGAAAATTAGATTTAAAAATAAACCTCTTTTATTAATGCAAAAACATTTATATGTTTGATGACATGTTGAACAAAAACACTTTAAAATAAAAATAACCCGATGTCTTCAAATCTCAATTTAAAGTACCGGAGAACATTAAAGATCGACAAAAATAGTGATATATATCGAAATCGACCGATATGAAAATTGATATTGTGATAGGATTTTTTTCCCGAGTTGGCTCTCAGTTGTTGGAAGTCGCCCGTTGATCGTTTTGTCTGTGAAACCTTAAAGATGTCGTCTCTTTGTGCCGATGACCAGCTCTGCTCTCTGGGATTCAGAAACTGAGAATTTAATGAGGATGTCCTCACAAGTATAGCAATTCAAGCGTGTGTGTGTGTGTGTGGTCCTGTTGTCTCTCATCCATGCTCACTGTGTGTGTGTTTGCTGTGCTTCTGCCTCCACGCAGTAGTTGGGTTTGTCAGACGCCTTGAAGCCCGGCAGGCACACACACTGATAGGAGCCCACTGTGTTGAAGCATTTGGCGTTCCTACACAACGACATCCGGTTGTTCAGCTCCGAACACTCGTTCACGTCTGTGGAGAAACCAGAGGAAACGATAGAAATCACGTGTCAGTAGTTCTTCTGTTTCTGTGCGTGCTGTCCTACCGATGCAGGCCATGCGGGACAGGTCCAACGTGTATCCGTCAAAGCAGTCACAGGTGTAACCCTCCTGGACCCGGACACACCGACCGTTCTCACAGCCGTTCAGGATCCCACACTCTTCAGCTTGCAAACCCTCAAATGCTCTGAATGGATCTGCAGCACAAAGACATGAGGGTGAGTGTTAGAGGCACGAAAAGGATAAAATACTTTCTGCGTAAGTGTGGTAGTCGTGGTTGTGAGTGGGTGGGTGGGGGCGGTGGCTGGCTGCACAAGTACTGGTTATAGACCACATCAGCCCAGATTTAGCAGATCTACCTAAGCAGGTCTGAGTCCATCTGCAGCTCAGGGAGGAGTGACTTCTGTAGGACGGTCTGGGGTCAAGAAGGGCAGCAAAGAAGCCGATGAAAACCATCAAGGACAGACTGATGTCCTGCTGAAGGTACAGGGACTGGACTGCTGAGGACTGTAGGAAAACATCCTCAAACCGTGTGTGTGTGTGGGGAGGTGTTTGTCTTCTGAGCCAAGGGCGTGGTCTCACTCCCAGTTTAGCCTCAGAACAGCCATGAATAAAGAAGGGTACCTAAACATCCTCCCAGAGGAACTCCTCTAACCATCCAACAACAGATTGATGATGAACAATGTATTCTCCAGCATGATGGAGCACCGGGCCAGAAGGATAAAGTCAGAACTAAGTGGATCAGGACCAGAAGATCTACATGTTGGGTCCAGTAAACTCCCCAGACCTTCATCCCACTGAGAACCTGTGGTCCATCCTCCAGAGGCAGGAGGACAGACACAAACTCAACACTAATGAAGAATAAGCTCCACCAATCAGGATCTGGACCTGCAGGTCAGGGTGGACTACAGAGGTCTAGAAGGACCAGCACTAACCATAGGAATGTCTGACAGAAAGATCTAAAAAGGCTGAAATGTTAAATGATGAAAACAAACAGTTGAGTCAGTCTCCAAACGTCTGGCTGTAAACACGAAGGACAAAAGAAAAACTTACACTCTTCGTTCTCATAAAACGTTGGGACCAGCTGCTGCTCAGGTGATGGCAGGTAATCTGGGCTCACTTCATATTCATGGACTGGACCGGCAACAAGGGCGTCGTTCCCGTACGGCCGCCGGCCGCCACCCAGAGGAATGTTACACATGGATGCATAATCCTCTAAGGGTGTAGAGAGACGGAGCAGAGGAGAGAAGATATGAAAACGTTTAAGGATTCAGGAGGTGGTGTCAACGTGTGCATCTGTGTGTGTGTGTGTGTGTGTGCGTGTGTGTGCGTGTGTGCGTGTGTGGTGTGTGTGTGTGTGTGTGTGTGTGTGTGTGTGTGTGTGTGCGTGCGTGTGTGTGTGTGTGTGTCTGCGTGTGTCTGTGTGCGTGTGTGTCTGCGTGTGTGTCTGTGCGCGTGTGTGTCTGCTTGTGTGTCTGTATGTGTCTGTGTGTGTGTGTCTGTGTGTGCGTGTGCATGCATGCATGTGTCTGTGTGTGTGTGTCTGTGTGTGCGTGTGTGTCTGTGTGTGTGTGCATGTGCATGCGTGCATGTGTCTGTGTGTGTGTGCGCGTGCGTGTGTGTGTCTGTGTGCGCGTGTGTGTGTGTGCGTGTGTGTGTGTGCATGTGCATGCGTGCATGTGTCTGTGTGCGCGTGTGTGTCTGTGTGTGTGTGTCTGCGTGTGCGTGTGTGTGTCTGTGTGTGCGTGTGTGTGTCTGTGTGCGCGTGTGTGTGTGTGTGCGTGTGTGTGTGTGTGTACCCGACTCCTTCGGAGGACACAGGGCACAGTCCATGCCCCAGGCCTCTCCGTGGCGACAGCAGCACTCGGTGTACGTGGTCTTCCTGTTGGGTCCCAGTGGGCGCGTGCACGTCAGGCTCTGGGTCACCGTCTGCCAGCAGATCCCCTGGTAGTCCACCTGCTCCATCTCTTGTTGCTCTACAGAAACATCCAGAGTCGCCTTCAGCATGAGAAGGTTTCTAACTGGACCGATATTTCCTAGAAACCATCAACTCTAAAACAACATGAATGTTTATGAATTTTAAAACTTCAGACACCAAAGTTTTCCCTGCATGCACATTTGAAAGGAAATCATGACTTTGTTTGTTTCTAAGAACTGGTGAAAAGAAGGAAACCGTCCCAAACACCAGCTCTGTTAAACCTGCAGCAGAAACTTATGAATCAGGCATTCTGAAGTCGTTCAGCACTAAAGGAAACATTTTAAGCTCAGTTATTAAAGTTAAAGTAACTTGTATGAAAATAATCTGACTAAATGGCTTTGAAAACCCAGCTCACCCGCCAGCTCAGGAACCGGGACGCAGCGGTGGCTGTCTGGGTCCAGAACCAGGGGATGTCTGCACATGCACACGTACGAGCCGTCGGTGTTTTGACACTCGCCCCCGTCACACAGCATCTCGTCCAAACACTCATTGATGTCTGCAGGAAACCACAGCAAACGGACATTACACACACACACACACACACACACTCTCTCTCTCTTTGCTGCGTTCTACGCTCACCTCTACACTCCAGCCTGATGGGGTCGTAGTAGTGCCCCCCCATGCAGTAGCACTCGTAGCTCCCCTCGGTGTTCTTGCAGTAGCCTCCTTTACAAACCTCCTGACCAAACAGAGAGCATTCATCTGCATCTGTAAGAGAAGTGTAGCTGTAAGCAGTGTTGGAGCCTCGTTCTTCTGAAAGTTCTGGCGGTTTGCCTCCTGATCCTCTTGTGTTTCACTTAAATCAGCTTCCTGCTGGGCTCTTTCTGAGTCCCAGGTAAACTTTGTTAAAGTGTTTATTTAGTGATTCACTCACCCACCCTCCTCTCTGCTCATGTCATAAATGTTAGAAATGCTGCGTAGGTGGATGATTGCATTCCGTCATTAAGTAAGGCTTCATCATCTTGTGGGTGGATGGGTGGGTGAGTGGATGCGTAGATGGATGGGTGGGTGGATGGGTGGATGAATGGATGGATGGATGGATGGATGTGTGGATGGATGGATGGATGGATGGATGGATGGGTGGGTGGATGTGTGGATGGATGGATGGATGGATGGGTGGGTGGATGTGTGGATGGATGGATGGATGGATGGATGGGTGGGTGGGTGGATGCGTGGATGGATGGATGGGTGGGTGGGTGGATGCGTGGATGCGTGGATGGGTGGGCGGGGGTCATCTCTGCCTGTAGATCTACATCCAGTGGTCTGTGAGCTACTGTTGCATCCCAGGCAGAACTGAATCCCTCTGAGCCAGATGTTAGCCACTGTTAGCATAACTGAAGCTTTATTAAAACCACGATGAAAAACAGTCATTTATTGTAAAAACACTCACTTACCTTTGTAATGATCAGAAAACTGTAATCCATAAAGCAAATCTTCACTGGGAATGAAGCCTCTTCCTGATGGGCACATCTGGGTAAACTGGTCTGAAAGGGAAGCAACGGGGAGGTCTGGAGGTTAGGAATTCTGTTCTCTACAACATGGATTCACATGCAGACGATACTCTAAAGAAACGCTGGCGTCTGGTAAATTTGAGTTTCCCTGCCTGGATCCAGAAGAGGTAAAGACTCGGAACCATGAGCAGCAGGAGACTCAGCGTAACGCTAGCATCAGATCTGACCAGAAAAGCTCAAATTCCACAACAAAGACTTGAGTTTAAAATAGAACAGGGTGATACTGTAAAAACTGGGCCAGTATTACTGATGTGATGCTAATATCAAAACCTTTTAGTAGAAATTTCAACATCATTGAATGTTTATTATGATTATCATCACAGAAGTGTGTTTTAGTGAGCCTGGGTGGGCGGGAGTGAGAGAAAGGCTCTTGACACATTAAGAGAGAAGCTGCGCTAACGCAGACTCAAGCATCTGATAACGTTGGTATCAATGATATCGATATGTGGGCCAATCAGAGCCGTCCTCGTTCAGAAAGGTAAAGGAAGGTAGTTTGCTTTCCTTCCTGGCGTAAAAGGTCTTTCATCTTTCCCTCTCCCCCTTGCTTTTGTAGCGTTCTCTCAGAGTTTCCTCTTCCTCACCTGTACCATTGATGGGACAGGGATACACCTCACAGTTGTCCCCCCAGCCATCTCCCAGCGTACAGCAGCACTCCTGCAGCGTGACGTGGCTGGTCAGCACGCTCTCACACAGGTTCTCGTCGTTCAGGTTATAGTAACACTCCTTCCGCTCCACTGGAGGTGCTGAAAGACGAAAAAAATGAACACAGCTGATCTCTGCTAGCCTCCGCTAAGGTGATGAAGAGTTTTTAAGGCTGGTGGAACTGCCCAGGCCTTAAAAACTACCAGCTGAAACCTTCCCTTTGAGCTCACGAGTCATGTTATCCCACCCACTTTAGTTTCTGCTCAACCCTCTCAGGGCTTTTCTATCAGGTGCAGGTCTGGACTTTGACTGGATCGTGGGTCTTCCTCATGTTTCATGACCCAGATGGACTCACATCTGACTCTGAAATACTTTGGTCCACAGGCGAGTTCATAATTATTTGAACGACTGAAAAGTGCAAAATCAGCCGAAATCATCAACCCTCCACCACCGTGCTGACAGCTGGCCTGAAGCCCTCATCCTGCACGCACGTCTCACTGGTCTAGTCAGTGTTTTCACTGCTGGATGTTCCTTATTCAGGGTTTCCTAGCTGCTGATCGGTGAACAGTAGCAGTCTGCTACTCCGGATCTGGCCAGGATGGACAAACTGCTTCTGGGAATATTGTCTCTTGCACACCTGGGTGAGCCCATACCGGACCAGGTTGGGTCAGCCCGTCCTCGCAGGGCCAGGTTTTCTTCACACAGCCTTCTCAGGAACGTGGATGTCTCTTAGCATGTGGGCGGGGCAAAAGACGTGCAGAGATGTCTGTGGTGTTTCCTCCATAATTTAGTAAACAAAAGCGGCCGTGAGCAGTGCTGCTTTTGGAGACTTTGACGAAGCACACAGCTTCCTCTCACAGCAGTCTGTCCGAGCTGCAGTCAGAGGAGATGTTTACTACACCACACCCAGACTGATAATGAACCGTGCGGGAAGCCGCCGCTGGCTGATTCTAGCCACCAATCAGAGGCTCTCTCTAGTAGACAGGATTGAGCCTCAGCTGGCCAATCATTCCATAGTGGGTGTGTTGGGTCGGCTCCGTACGAAGCAAAACGGTTGGCTGAGAACAGAAAACGTACAGATGACCCAGATGTGAAAGCGTTGTTGTTCATCTGGGGGTGTTTTTACTCAGGTTTGTACGATTCTACAAAGGCATGAAGGTTCAAAGGTTAATGTGACATCATCAGCTGGCAGGTATCAGAACGCCAGTTCAGTCCTGGAAAGTCCAGCTTCCTGTGAGCCGTATAACCTCTGGATGATGTTTCTACTGGGATGTCTACCTGTGCCTTAGCGCTCCAGAGGGGGCGGGGCTACATCACCTGATTTACCAGACTGTTACCAATTGGGACATCTTTGATACTGCAGCTAAAAGTCATCCCACACCGTTCCTGTTTGAACTGTTTGACGTGCAGTGGGAGAGTTTTATTATGTCTGTTTAAAGATGCAAGAAAAGAAAATTTACAGTTTGTGGCAGGATTGCTTACAGCACAATAAAAGAACTAACTTACAGGAGTGACCTAGTGGGGCTAACTCTACACATAGATTTGGAAAACATGCTAACTATGTGCAGAAAGGCTGCGGCTGGGAATCAAACTTGCGATCTTCTCACTGCTACAGCTGCGCCACCGTGCAGAGCAGGTTTACTTCCTGTCTGAGTGCACACCTGTTGGTCAGCTGGAGGTTTACCTTTGGGAATGCTCTCACACTTGGCTGTCATGAAGTTGTAATCCTGGCCGCTGGGACACACACACCGGAAGGTGCCATCTACGTTCACACACTCGGCCTCCCCACACACACTGCTCAGCAGCTCGCACTCGTTCACATCTGGAAAGAAGAAGAGACGACGAATGAGCCTGGCTACAGGAAGTTACAACGAAAACTTAGGAAACACACAAACTCCTGAAGAAGCTTGTAAATCTGATCCTTTCTGGTATCATAGAGTCAGAATCTGAACGAGCGAGCACCAAGATGCAGCTTGTTCCAGTCATTAGGTTTAGCTGCATGATGATGTCCGTCTGTGTCTAACGGAGAGCAGCTCGCCTGCAGAGATGATGCTACACTTTTGTTTCATCACAAAACTAGAAAAAAGTGAAAAGTTAGAAAAGAAACAGACCCCCCCCCCCCCCCCAAAAAAAAAAGCTAACTATGTAGCTGGAAACCTGTGAAGTATGATAAATGAAGACAAACGTTGGAGGAAACCACAGAAACAGAAGGAGACATGAAGAAGACGATGCTGGTAGGTTTGAAGATTGGCGGAGAGTAGAAGAACACTCCATCTGAAGGGTTAGCGGTACACCACCAGGCTGGCGCGTGTGTGTGTGTGTGTGTGTGTGTGTGTGTGTGTGTAAGTGAGTCCATCTGCTCAGACCACAGAACAGTGATGGTTTGGCAGTTTTAGAGCAAACAGCAGGATGGGCTGGACCAGGGTGGGACCATGCAGAAAAGCCCAAGGGACAGATGGGAAGTGTGTTAAAGTGTGTGTGAGGCACATTCTGGATGTGACCAGTCTTCTCCTGTGTTTTAGTTTTAGTCACTAGGTCTGGTGGCAGGTAACCAGGTTTACACGGTTAAACAACACAAGAGCTGCCCTCTCTGCTGGGGCTGCTGGCCCCGCCACCCGGACCAGAACAGCAGATGAAAACGGACGGACAGAGGAACTGAAACCTGAAAAATCTAGTTTATAATACTGAACTAACGTTACTATAATGAGTATATAATCTGGGACAAGCATGAATAACCAGCTTCAGCCTGCTCTGATGTCGGTCACAATATAAAACTCACTGCTGCAAGTGTTTAAAATGTGTAAACATGTTAATCAAGACTTCATTTACTCATAATAAACAGTTTTATTTTAACAATCTAACAGTAGATCCTCCACCAGGGGGCAGCAGACACGTACAGGCCTGGATGTGGCAGTAAATGTAGAGAAACCACCTGAAGCACCAGCTAACACTAGCACTTCTGTGTTCTACATGACCCAGACGTCTCCGTCTGTGGGTCTGGGATTAAAGCCAAACATGGATGTGGCCGCATCAAACCACACGTCTAGAAACGCTTTAAAGACTCCTGAACAACCCTCCTCCTGTGAAACGGAAAGTATTTTTCACTTTGTCATTTCAGACATATTCCTAAATAATGCTCTCAAATAGAATAGAATAGACTTTATTGATCCCACAGTGGGGAAATTCACTTGTCACAGCAGCACCATCACTCAAGGGTAATTAGAAGATAAAAACAAGGACACATCTATATACACATAGGCAGTAATCTAGTATTGTAATCTTAGATCACTAAAAAAACACAAATAAAAGATGAAAACAAACTTGGTACCAGCACTATGCAGCATACTGTAAGAGACACAGACAACAATGAGAATCCGGTATTGCACAAGTATAGAACACATGAATATTGCATTGGTGTTATTGTGTACCAGGATGATACCAGCACAGCTTAAACTGAGGAGTTATACACTCTTACAGCAGAGGGGATGAAGGATCTGCGATAGCGCTCAGTTTTACATCTGGGATGTCTCAGTCTACCTCTGGAGGAGCTGTCCATGATCTGATGATTAAAGTCTAGTGACCCATCCCTTTCTGAGTTGGTTATTAGAGCAACTTTCATCACAGTGTTCAATATTTTTTTAACTGAGTTTAAAGAAATCCCAGCTCCTGAAAATTCCCACCATGAAGAAAAGTTTCTTTACATGGCTCACGTGTGACCAGCATAAGGAACAAAGAACATTTACGTCATTATAAACACTAGGGATGAGCCGAGTATCCGGTACGGATAATGCATTTTTGACGAGTACGAATATTAAACGAGTAAAATTCATGATTATCTGTGTTCGGGTGGAAGGAGAATCCTCATTGGGTAACTGGCTGTCTTTACGCTCTGTGATTGGCCAGTCACACAGAGCGCCCGCCCCTCCCGAAACACAAAACCATCTCTGCCGCGCCGGGAGGCAGCTGTGCTGCTCCGCTCACACACGACAGTGACTGTGCTTGTAGCTCTCTCTCGTCACGTTGCTTCAGTAATCTGTACTCCCTTCTTCAGCTCGCCTCTTTTTCAGTTTGTGTAACATTTAAAGTTACTTGTTTCGTAGCGGTGCATTTGACAAGAGAGCTGAAAACGGCTCGTATTGCGTTTCTCTCTCTCTCTCTCTCTCTCTCTCTCTCTCTCTCTCTCTCTCTCTCTCTCTCTCTCTCTCTCGAAATACGGCACAGGACTATTTGGTCAGTAGAAAAACCTCTCTCCCTCTCTCACACAGACACACACACACACACACCTTAATCAACATCATTTAGTTTAACTTTGTGTGGTGAAAAATGCCAAGAACTTTAGAAAAAAAATAGTTTGATCATAAAATAAAAAATAATTAAAATTAAAAAGTTGTGTCTTATTCTAGTAGTTGATATTTCCTACTGTATGAGTTCAGTTATATTCATTCATGCACTTTAGTATTCATGTTCTGAGTTTATTGAAAAACTTGTTCTGCAATAGTTCCTTTACTATTGACTAAAAACACCGAATCTCAATTCTGAGGCTGATCTGTAAATAGATTTCAAATAAACAATACATATAGCAACCTGTGATCAATCCATATCAATTTCAGACTTAAAATAATGTACTGAGCTAAGCCACACCCACTTCCGGTTGTGCCACGCCCGTTTCTGGTTTAGGCCCCACCCACTGCGAGTACAGATACAGATAATATAGATGGTTGAACAGATACAGATAGTGGCGTACTCGCTCATCCCTAATAAACACATCAGTGGTGGTTCCTCCTCCTGGGACAAGTCCAGCTGGGAGGAGATCCAACAGGAAGTGGACATGCGGTCCAACGCAGCAAACATACGGAAGCATTTTGCTGTCAGAGCAAAAAATAAAGTAGCAGTATCTCGTTTTAACAAAAAAACATCTTAATAATGAGTTTAATACTTTGTAATAATGAGAAAGGTCATAACAGTAAGATGGAGACATATCAAAGCTGATTTACTGCTAAGGGGGAAACCAGCAGAAATACGGGAGCATAACTCAACACATCACATTCACTAGCTCTCTCTCCGCTGGCTCCTCCACACACCTCGTTGCCAAGGCAACAGACTGACAGATAGAGCACAGGTTGTGTTTAGGTGTAGCAGGAGCATTAGACAGAAAACACGCCAACATTTCCCACACACGGCACTAAACAGAACATCCACAGCATTACTCTACGGTATTCATGTCAGATCGGGATGTGAAAAATCTGATCACAAAAGCTTTTTCTATAATTTTTCATTTTTTAGGGATATAATTTTATGTATGTGTTATTTTATTAATATAAAGAGGTTTCAAATGTTTTTAGATGACTTTGAAAACTTCACCTCATCTAGAAAGCTGCAGGATTGCAAATCTGCGTGGAACAGAAATCCACGTGAGGGCCAGTTTCTGTCGTTTTCTAAGCGGAGGATGGCTTTGCCTAAGTGTGCAGAAATACGTTTCTCTGACTAATTACGGTTTCCTAAAAGATGTCGCTGTTTTACCGTTATGAGCTTTCGTTATTACAAGATATTAAACTCGTTATCACGAGAAACTGCTTCTTCATGTTTTTCCTTGCTCTGACAGCAAATGGCTTCCATACAGGGAGCCGTGGAGGTCTGATTTATTCAGACCCAACTCAGCACTGCCCTCTAGTGGATGACCCGTCTAACACATGAAGCGACTGACTTGTGTCCATAAAGCACGCTGAACTGGGCTTTAGGTTTTGAGTCTGTCTAATAATCAGTGTTTGTTTATTGTTGTGATGTCTTCAGTTTTATTTGAAGGGTAGAAAACAAAAACCAACTCTCTGAGTGCATCAAAACCACTCACCTTCACAGCTCTGCTCGTCCTGGGAGGCCTGGTAGCCCTGGTCACACACACACTGGAACGAACCCAGTCTGTTCTCACAGAACCCGTGGAGCCCACATCGAGTCTCGTTGAGCCCGCACTCATCAATGTCTGAAAACCCCACAGAGCAGAGAAAAGCCCAACATGCTGCTTTAATCACACAGAAAACACAAAACCAGTAAAACCAGAAGTGTACTGGTCTGAATACCAGTATACCTTACAGCTAAAACCTCTGCCGGAGCAGAAAAGGCACAAATGACTTGGGTTTATAAAAATATACAGTCACACACACACACACACACACACACACACACACACACACACACACACACACACACACACACACACACACACACACACACACACACACACACACACATTCTTCCACTTGAGTTTGCATAAATCATGAGACGGAGGGCAACAAATATCCCTCCTAGTCTAGACAGCCAGCTTAAAGGCTTCTGTCTGTTTCTGTTCCTCCATTTTTTATTTTCACCCTGATTTTCTGGGGAAGGCGAGGGCATTAAAAACAGCTTTGGCACACAGAGCCAGACTCCTACCGAAGCAGCAGCACCACATGTGAAACAAATTGTAGACTTTCTTCTCTCAGAGACACAGAGGGATGGAGATGGAAAAAACACACAAGCTCCTGAAGATGTGAGTTAAAGATGTCGTGGACTATATATGACATCTTCATCTCAACACCCAGAGAGTGTTCCCTCCTCAGAGAGAGCGTGGCTCGTGTTTGGGGAGATGCTGATTCCAGGAGCAGGGCCTTTGATAGGTGATAAAATGCTGACCCTCCATAATCTACACAGACAAGGAATCTCATCTCTGCAATAGCATTTTATTTTGAAATTACTGGACGCTGAAACCGTGTGATTTCCTGTCTAGCACCATACTGTGGAAATTAATGTGTCCCAGAAGTGGCTCGCGACAAAAATAGAACCTAGTAGTATCTTTAGCGGTGCGGCACGGCGCGCTGCTTCTGGGACGCACCTGAAATGTTCCGCTCTGTGGCCGGTTTGGATCAACCCTACGGACTATCATGGATTCTATTTGAATCAGAGACGTCCCGCTGTCATTCCACGCCGCTGATGCCGCTGGTGTGGAATGGGGGTCAGATATCCCAGAAGACCTCTGGAGCAGCTTACAGGTACCGAGTGACCAGAAGAACTGCATCTCCTGGTCACAGAGGCAAAATCTCAGGTGTCGGAGGAATTTAAAATAGCCGTGGAGAAGAACTTTTGTTTGGCCTAAAGGAGGTTCTGACAACTGAAAGCACCTGGCCCGTCCCAGGCTCTACTGGGTCCTGAGTGGGGAACCGCTGACCCAGACTGGGACTCAGGGAAGAGTTAGTCCTTGACCCTGGCAGAGATGACTCAGGCAGTCAAAACTTTCTGTGGTACCAGACGTGAATGAGATCGTTCCTGAGATCCTGAAGGGATTCTTCAGAAAGATCCGGTGATCCCAGAACTCACTGAAGGGATTAAATCTCCTTCCCAGGCCTGGGATAAATCCTGGGATCCTCCAGGAGGAGCTGGTGAGAGAGGACTGGGATGGTTGGTCTGATTGTCTTTTTATGTAATCATTTTGGGTAATTCCACTAAAAAGAGAAAGGTTTTATTCCATAAAAGATGTTTTCCTTTGATAATTTAATAGAAATAATATGGTATATACTGGGGTACTGTAGATAAAATCAGTGTGTGTGTGTTTCATGTGCGTAGTTGCATCTTACCATCACAAGATGGCGTGTTGAGGCTGGCGGTGAACCCAGGATCACACACACACTGATAGGATCCCTCTGTGTTTACACATCTACCATGAGGGTGGCAGAGTTCTGCTTCCTCCACACATTCGTCGACATCTGAGATGACAGACAGAAACCACTTAAAGCTGCGTGTTTGGACTGGTTTCTCCAGCTCTGTGGAGCCCTGAAACTGGGATCCTGCTGTAACCATAGAAGCTGATAAAAACGTTACAGTTCAGTAAGTGAAAGGGTCTGAAACCATAAGATCTCTGTAGGGCTGATCACTGTTAGAATAGACTAGAGTAGACTAGACAAGACTAGAGTAGAACTAGACTAGACTACTAGACTAGAGTAGACTAGACTAGAATAGACTACTAGACTAGAGTAGACTAGACAAGACTAGAGTAGAACTAGACTAGACTACTAGACTAGAGTAGACTAGACTAGAATAGACTACTAGACTAGAGTAGACTAGACAAGACTAGAGTAGACTAGACTAGACTACTAGACTAGAGTAGACTAGACTAGAATAGACTACTAGACTAGAGTAGACTAGACAAGACTAGAGTAGACTAGACTAGCAAACTCCTTTATCGTCTCTCAGTGAGCACATTTTCATAACAGGAGCCAAAAGGAGAGTAAAACACAAGACTAACGAGTAACAGAAACATAAACTGGTGAGAACGAGCGTACCTCTGCAGCTGGTGCCGTTGACCTGTCGATACCCCTCAGGGCAGGTACAGGTGTAGGAGCCCAAGTTGTTGACACAATCTCCTACATCTCCACAGACTCTGTTCTGCTCCTCACACTCATTCACATCTGGATAGAAACACATGAAACGCTGAGGTTTCATTAAGCTGTAGAAACTTGATGTAAATGTTGGGATTTTAACCTGAAACAGAACGTTTAATCCAGTAAAATCGCTGCACCAGTGGGTCACGTGGTTTAGACCTGAGGATCTGTGAGCGATTACTCAGGTCTAAGACAGAAACGATGCCCGCTTAATTAAAACCAGGTGTGTCCCATCAGCAGATCTGGAGCCATAAAACAGAAACTGGTTCAGCAACCAAATCGCTGCAGAAACATAAAAACAGAGGAATAGGTGGAATCTACAGCTGACTCGCCGCTTAATCAGCTACAACAGAGGCAGTGGGTGCAATTCCATTTTCATTGATTAGTATATTAGACTGGAAGGCAAAAGTGCTGCACAATCAAGTATTAATACGGCAGGTTCTGACTCAGTACCTTATAAAAGTAGAAATAATGACACAGCCAGGTACCGACAAACACAACATCCAACCTTATTCTACAAAAATGAAAGTCATTTTAAATAATAAAAACTCGTGAAGAAAATCTAATGACCTTTAGCAAATTAAAATTTCCTACAAAATGAGCTGCTGTTTAGTTTATGATGAAGATTTTTCTCAGACACAATATCATAAATAACAACAAGCCTTAAAGAATTTATAGGATTTCTAATTTAAAGCAATTAAGACTGAAAATTAAAAACATGAAAAATCACAATTTTCTGAGTTTACTTTTAGGAACCATTAAAGCCAGCAGTATTCTTTTGAATGAAATAAAATAAAACCAACACCAAACCTGTAGCCTTTTGAAAAACTCATTTTTATTCTGATGATTTCCTTTTCTTTTAAAGCTTCAGGAACTCTACCGATGTGGATCAAACAGATGGAGGCACATCCCTCTAGCCGCCACGACCCAGAGACAGCTCAGTCGCCAGGCAGAATATACGCTTGTCTTTCTGTCTCCGCACGCAGTTGGACAGCGCTAGGACCAATCAGAGCAACGGAAAATGTGACGTACTCATCCCTACGGATGTCAGTCAACAAACCAGTTCACCATACACTGTCGAAGAAGAAGCAAATACATCCTTCTTCTAAATAAAGGACTTAAATACCTCCAAGTCTAAATCGTTCAAAGCTGATGCCAAAGCTGTTTTCAAACAAGCGCCGTTCCTCAGCAGACTCCATCTTCGTAGTTTTTCTCCGCACAGCTCTTATGCTAAGCCCGCCCAGCTCTACAAACATAGAGCGCCTGACCTAAACTTACCCGAGCCAATGGTAGACCTGCTGAGGCTACAATGGAGCGTGGCTAGCCCCACCTGCTGAGCTCACTCTTTTTCTACGATTGGTCTAGACTTCTAGTAGGCCAACATCTAGACTTCTAGTAGGCCAACATCTAGACTTCTAGTAGGCTAACATCTAGACTTCTAGTAGGCTAACATCTAGACTTCTAGTAGGCTAACATCTAGACTTCTAGTAGGCTAACATCTAGACTTCTAGTAGGCTAACACATAGACATTATAATTAATAGACCCCCTATTGGCCGCTCGGGCGCAGGAAATGCGGCCGCCATCTTAGGTCGGTCGGGCTTCCGGTAGACACGAACCATAACAGCAGCAGTAAACATGATGCCTGAGCTCGGTGCGGTTTATTCTTGCTCTAATCGGCGGACTATTGAGACCATGGCTCGGGGGATAACTTTCACAAGTAAGTTCGAGCATTTTTGTTGTTTGTATTTTGTAAATATAACTTTGTTGTACTATATTTGTGTCCACCAGCAACACTTCCTTGTTAGCTAACGTTAGCTACATGTTTACTGCTGGTGCTCCCCTGACAATGAAGGCTAAATGAGACTATTAATCATTTATTCCAAAACACTGACTTAGGTTACAGCTGACACAAGAATGCTGCTGTAGAAATCAAACAAATCTTCCTGGTATCAGATATAGCTCATGTCTCAGACCCTCCCCTCTGACTGGAGAATAGTTAGCCAACATGCTGAAGAGTTTTGCTGTGCAGAACTTTTTTCTGGTTTTACCCTTTGAGGAGTTTTAGTTCATTATCAATAGAAATGCAGTTTTTAGGTTAAAGAAAGGTTCTAAGAAACCTTAAAGAAGAAGTAAACAGAAGAGTAGGAATAACACAAGATGAATTAAGAAAATAGCATTGACCTCCTTTGTACAATATTGGTAGACATTAATCTGCAAATTGCATGTTTTTGTTTTCTAGGTTTTCCCACAAAAGATGTGAGGAAGAAGTGTGAGGCTTCCTGCAGCTGATTTATTATGATTAGAACTGGACTGTGTCAGATGGAGTTTGTTTCATCTTCAGCTTAGTGGTTCTCCTTCAAACAGTAAGTGTATCATAAGGTCATCAGCATTCATAAATGTACATATCCTTTTATCAATCACAAGGCAGAGTGTAATACTTATCCCCCTACATACCTTGTCTTGATAATATTTGTCAAAAATTAATTTATTTTAATAAACGTCCTAAGAATCATGTCTAGGTGCCCCAGAGTTTTCACAGCACCAGAGACCCCCTGACGTAAACTGAGAACCACAGGTGTGTACTATAAACAGTATATTATTGTCAAACATTATGCTTGTTTGTTTTAACCAGAAAAGTGCAGAACTACATCCAGAAGAGCCAAAGAGAGCCTAGCCTGTCTGTGACCTCCCAACATTCCCCAGAGACTCTAACCTCAGCCTGATGATGTGAGTATTTAAACATCATAACACTAACCCTAACCTAAACCAAAAGCGTATTCACACCATACCTCTAAAACCATGTTTTAGGGTATTTTGTCATTGTGATGCCCAGCCAAATGTCCCCACAATGTGGAAATGTCCACACGCTACACGCTTAAAATTTGTTCACTTCAGCATATAAAAACAAGTAACTCAGAGAGACTCTATTTTTGCCCCTTCCACTCCACACACAATACAAAGCAAATCTTAATGTTGTCCAATTTTTGAAAATTACTTATGCAAATATATTAAATATGTTTCTATTCCTTTACAGGAGGCTGTGATTGGTGGATGATGAGGCTGGGCTGGGCCAGAAAAACCAAACTAAACACAGATGTGTAGCTGTCATGCTGGATGCCATGGCCGTCAGACTTGATCTCATTGGTTAAGTCTGTGGTTCTGAAGAGAAGGCTGCACCACGTGGCCAAACTCACCTCTCTTGAACTGCAGAAGGGGAGCTCCAGATAAAAGTTCTACAAAGCAGTCCTCTTCCAGGGGTTTTAGCTCATGTAAAGCTTTCAATTACTATTTTATAAAATTCTCAACACAAGTAACAGATAAATTAAGACAAAAAAAAAATAAAATTAACTCCATTAAGCAGTTAGTTCTTTTTTTCTCTCTCTTTCTCCCCGTGTGCTGTTCGGCTGTAAAGTAATCAGAATTGATGTCTGAGTATTGAAAACAAGCCGTACAGTTTTATTCTCACAGGTGGAGCGTTATAGGTTCAGCTACACACAAATATACAACAGAACCAGAATATCACTATGCAGTCAGTTCTGACAGATGGTTTGTCGAGCTCTTGTCATTCAGACTTTGTTTTAGTTGTTGTCTCTCTCACCCTCTCTTTGAGTTATATTGGTACTATATGTATATGAAACACTCATTTATTTAAATTGTTATCTATAAGAATTATATTGTATATATTAATTGTTTATTAAAATGGCTGAGTAGTACTTTCTGCTTCTCTTTCATATATTAAGTGTGTTTTTTATAAATACCTACCACAGATCTCACACTTGGTATATAGTCCTTTTTGAATTATTTTGATTCTCATTGTTTGACTGATTTTTATGTGTTTGATCCTTTTTTCTATAGGTTTTGTCACTAGGCAGTGGATAAGAGTCCCATATGTACCCACAGCAAACCCATTATGATTAAAAACGCTCAAACATGTGTCTTGTATCAGAGCTACATGTGTGAAGTTTACAGAGAAAAAAACCGCATCAAAATCGGTTCAGTATTCAAGGAGTTATGGTTGATTTAACATGCTGACACTTCAATGTCTCTGCAAAAGGAGGGGGGGGGCGCGACCGATCCAAGATGGCGGCGCCACCGCTCGTCAGCGCCCATAGGCAATAGCGGTCGCGAGGGGTCTATCAATGTCTATGGGCTAACATCTAGACTTCTAGTAGGCTAACATCTAGACTTCTAGTAGGCCAACATCTAGACTTCTAGTAGGCCAACATCTAGACTTCTAGTATGCCAACATCTAGACTTCTAGTAGGCCAACATCTAGACTTCTAGTAGGCTAACATCTAGACTTCTAGTAGGCCAACATCTAAACTTCTAGTAGGCCAACATCTAGACTTCTAGCAGGCTAACATCTAAACTTCTAGTAGGCCAACATCTAGACTTCTAGCATGCCAACATCTAGACTTCTAGCATGCTAACATCTAAACTTCTAGTAGGCTAACATCTAGACTTGTAGCAGGCCAACATCTAGACTTCTAGCAGGCTAACATCTAAACTTCTAGTAGGCTAACATCTAAACTTCTAGTAGGCCAACATCTAGACTTCTAGTAGGCCAACATCTAGACTTCTAGTAGGCCAACATCTAGACTTCTAGTAGGCTAACATCTAGACTTCTAGTAGGCCAACATCTAGACTTCTAGCAGGCTAACATCTAAACTTCTAGTAGGCCAACATCTAGATTTCTAGTAGGCCAACATCTAGACTTCTAGCAGGCTAACATCTAAACTTCTAGTAGGCTAACATCTAGACTTCTAGTAGGCTAACATCTAAACTTCTAGTAGGCTAACATCTAGACTTCTAGCAGGCTAACATCTAAACTTCTAGTAGGCTAACATCTAGACTTCTAGCAGGCTAACATCTAAACTTCTAGTAGGCTAACATCTAGACTTCTAGCAGGCTAACATCTAGACTTCTAGTAGGCCAACATCTAGACTTCTAGTAGGCTAACATCTAAACTTCTAGTAGGCTAACATTTAGACTTCTAGTATGCTAACATCTAGACTTCTAGTAGGCTAACATCTAGACTTATAGTAGGCCAACATCTAGACTTCTAGCAGGCTAACATCTAAACTTCTAGTAGGCTAACATCTAGCCTTCTAGTAGGCCAACATCTAGACTTCTAGCAGGCTAACATCTAAACTTCTAGCAGGCTAACATCTAAACTTCTAGTAGGCTAACATCTAAACTTCTAGTAGGCTAACATCTAAACTCCTAGTAGGCTAACATCTAGACTTCTAGTAGGCCAACATCTAGACTTCTAGTAGGCCAACATCTAGACTCCTAGTAGGCTAACATCTAAACTTCTAGTAGGCCAACATCTAGACTTCTAGTACGCTAACATCTAGACTTCTAGTAGGTAACATCTAGACTTCTAGTAGGCCAACATCTAGACTCCTAGTAGGCTAACATCTAAACTTCTAGTAGGCCAACATCTAGACTCCTAGTACGCTAACATCTAGACTTCTAGTAGGTAACATCTAGACTTCTAGCAGGCTAACATCTAAACTTCTAGTAGGCCATTTCTCCTCATAGTTTCTCCACTTGTCCGTTATGTTTTCTCTCCATCTAGATCGTGATAATAAAGGCGCACACAGGTGCACCGAGCAAAAGGGAGCGGGTGTCTTATGTTAAAATACCATCCCCGTGTCACAGAGGGAAACTTTGATGAGCCACAGAGCTGCATGTGTTAACGGGACGGTGGTTCAAATCCCGCTGACTTTATTCACCAAATGCAGGCAGGACCAAAGTGCCTGACGGCTGCAGACCGGGAGACAGCGGATTCACGCATGCTCCGCCTCTAAACAGCAGAAGCTGGAATCTGCTAGCCTAGTGAACTAGACCAAATTCTTGCTTTGCAGAGTTTATATATACACATATATAGGATGGCTTGCCAGGCTAGGAATCTGCAGCAGCAGGCGTAAATCAGCGGTCTCCAGCTCTGCAGCAGCACATTTCTCGGCGGCCTGGCCGAGAAAAGTTTATGATTGGTCAGTCGATGTAACACGATCATCCTCGTGCCACGGCTCGTGCACATGCGCAGATCATTCTGTTTCCTGACTCATGGAAGTATGGTCCGGAGCGCAAACAGTTTTTCTTGCTAATCTGCAGGGAAAATCTACGAGAAAGTTCTACAGAAAGTAGCAAAGGGTCCTCAGAAAAGCCGCTAGGTTTGTCGCTAGGCGCTGTTTGGAATAAAAAGTCGTTGAGGGGGTCGAAAAGTCGTTAGAAACAGCGACGAAGTCGCTGAGTTGGCAACACTGATGCTAACATCTAAACTTCTAGTAGGCTAACATCCTTCAGCATCAGAGTGGAATCAGTTTAGAAAGACATTTCTAAACCAATAACTGATGCGTGAGTTTACATGACATGGAGTTCTGTTTTCACTTGATAAATTTAAAAATGGGTCCTGCACGAGGATTCTGGAATAGAGTCGATCCATACTGAAGGAGAAATGGGATTGTTTATTAATGTTTATGCTCATTATTCTTTTGATGTGAAACACCTTCAGTGTTCTAATGTTTCCTTCTAAATGTAAAATGTGACGTCTGACACTAGAACTGAAGAATGAACCTTTTCCTGACACGCCTGACCTGTTTTGGTGGAGGCAGCAGATGGCTCCTCCCCTGAGACACGAACACCACACCTCTCAGGGAATATTTCTCTGTGTGTTGCACAAAGACCGTCGAGATTCAGACACTTTATGTCCTTGTGGTAATTTACACCACTATGTATGTTTTTATTCTAAATGCAGATAAATGTCTTGATTAAGGACAGAACGATGCAGTTTGATTGGTACAACTTGTTCGAGAGCTAAAAAGCATAAACTATTCTGCACAACTGTAATAATAGTCCAAGTTTCCCATCGTCATATTTTTATGTTGAGGCTGATCTTTCTAATCATCGTTATCTGTGAAAATGGCCTTTTCTTAATGGCGGATCCTACCATCACACTGGTCTCCTGCAGGCGACACTCTGAACCCGGGCCCACACTGACAGAAGAATGAGCCGTCGGTGTTTTGGCAGTGGCCTCTGATGCAGACCCGCTCATCCTGGCACTCGTCTACATCTGGAACGAGACAAACGATGGGAGAAGAACTTTACATCAACAAACGTTTAGGCAACGAGCTAGTCTACATTTATTATGTCAGCTGTTGCATAAACAGTATGCTGCTGATCTCAGTGAGTCTAAAGGAAGATCTGTAAAGACGAGCTGTAAACAATAATAAACAAACCGATTGTGAACAGCAAAGGAACAATCTAATTAAATGTTTGATGATTAAACACCAGCAGCAAGAACCAGACAATGAAGCGGCTCATTATGACACCCTGCAGCAGCAAGAGACCCGTAGGAGCTCAGCTTTACTCGTGACTGTAAAACAGAATTATGTTGAAGTGATAGAGGTTCTGATTCATCTGAGGAAGTGACCCGGTGACCGAGGTTCTGCAGGGGTGGCTATTTGGGCTCAAGCCCTGGATCTTTTTCAACCCTAAATCCGCTCCCAGTGGTCAGGATTGTGTCTCACGTGTAGTTTCTAATAAATATATATTTAAATACTTTTCATCTATCTGATGATTCTAATAAACATCTTCAGACTCGGAGCTCCAATGAAGGCTGAAACAAAACCACAGCTCTGTTACGGGTTATAACACTGGTTATCTAACTAATAATAATAATAATAATAATAATGATGATGATGATGATGATGATGATGATGAGAAGAAGAAGTATTTACTAACTTGGATGACCTCGTATCGGCTCACAGTAATTCTGAACAATCTGTTTTTGTTTTGGTTTCAAATGGAATTTGAGGATTTTTCCAACATCGGCCAGTTTTTGTTCTTGGTAGAAGACATGAAGACGTTTCCAAATAGCAGTCAGGAGATAATGAGGTGAAACTCTGAAGCTTTGTTTAGAGCCGTTTGGTCGGAGATCTCACGTCTTTAACTAAAGCTAACGTCTGCCTGCCAGCTCTACATGCTGGAGCTTGTTCATAAACTAGTTTCCAACTTTCTAAAAGTCTAATTTAATTTCATGACCATCAACAAGATGAGCTGCAACTAAACAGCCTCTAAAAATAATAAATTATAGTTTTTATTTAGTTGAAAAGGTTTTAAGGTGCAGGAACTCCATGACAGCACGTGGGTGTGAGGTCACTTCCTTCTCGGCTCCACATGCGTGTTCTCATTGCCTCATGGCCTCAGAAACATCAATGTGTGGCGTGTTTCTTTGTAGATGAAGTTTAGTAAATGATAAAAGACTTTATTTTCTCTCTTGTTTTAATGTCAGGTTGTTTCCTAGCGTTTTACCGTCGCTGCTCACTAACAAACACCAAACTAGAGGCCTGGACTCCCATGAACATCATGAGACCAAACACAAACATTTGAGCCAGGACTGCTCTAACAAGGGAAAATATCAATCTAGATTATTTTGTCTTCAGTATTTAATCCCATCAGCCATTATTTAGGCTGCTCCTCTTCAGGTTAAAACGTACTAATAACACACTGGTTCATCAACTGAAGAACAAACAGAACAGTCTGCGATGCTACACGATGATCTGTGGTCATGTAGCAGAGCCCTTCCGGGAGCGGCGTCTGTAGGGTCCGACCCAACGCCAGATGTGTGGATCTATCTCCATGAGGTTAGGGTTGGACGGGTCGACGGGATGATCCAGCAACAACATTTGGAGGACATGCAGCTGTGTGATGAAATCCTGACGCGCCTCCTCGTTTGCCCGTTGTCTTGGGAACTTCCGAAGGAGAATGGTGAGTAGAAGAGGGCGTTCGGTTAGGTCAAAGGTTTACTGTTCAACTAGAACGGAAACTCCATTATTAAATAAGTTGAGCTTTGATATTAACAATCATACTAAAGTGATTTCAGTGGAACAAGGCCGAGCACACTGGGATCATCCTGAATCCAGACACGACCCGGAAGTACGAGGTTCCTTCAGATAATCAGAGTATGTAAACCAGTCTAACACTGACGTGACACGTCCCTGAGTTTAAACATCTGTTTGGTGGATTATTAGTATCCATAAAGGTCTCTGCTGCTCTGCTTAATCGTTTCCTCCTGCTGCACCCCCCCCACCCCCCCACTGTGGCTTGGCCTGCCCTGTTTGGTTTGAGTCAAACAGCCAAAACCAACCGGCTAACCCCGTGTCACAGAGAGGCAGGCAAAGCCAGCTGAGGCACATATTTGGTTTCCGCCGCAGGTTTCAGGACTTCCAGGATAAAAATGGGTCCAGACTCGGCTGCTTGTACTGGTTTGTTGTTTTACTGCTTGATTAGTGGCTTATTCTGGTCTGCATGCATTTCCTGAGCTGATTTCTGTCTGTGGAGGCTACGAACGATGTTCTGAATAGTTTGGCGTCCATCAATAGCTAATTGTCACAAATGCACTCAAACAGATTAACGTTCTGTCAAATAATTAAAATTCTAGTTAAAGACAGGTTTTAGGGCTGCACCAGAATAGAAAATGAGCACTCGTGCATAAATATCAGATTTATTCAGAAAATCCATTAAAAGTGTGGAACACTGAAAAGCCATGTTTTAATGGTTTGCCTTTTGGCTATTGAAAAGTGTGTTATAAATAAAGATGATGATGATGATGATGATGATTCTTTCTGATTCTAACGGGTCACTCTGAGTGTTTCCTGCAGGCTGAACATGAAAATAGTCTCCTCCACCTATCTCCTGCATCAGCTTCTGATAGAAAATAGACTCTAGGTGAAACTCTAGGATTAGAAAATCCTGACAGATCTACGTCACACTGTCACTGAACATTCATGGACTCACCCATCTGGACTCACGACGGGGAAGGCTGTTGTTGGTTTAGCGTCCAGGAAACAGCAGAGAACGTCTGGGCTAGTAGAAGCTAACCGTTAGCATTAGCAACTCCACCACACAGCAGAACTCCTCCAGGCTTGTGTTATTTGTGGAGATAAAACATCAACGTTGCAGAGCAAACAGAGTCAGTGGTAGAGTCGTGTTGCTGTTAGCCAATCAGAGGAGAGACGTCCACATGTCAGGAAGTAAGACTCCAGATCCTGTCGTGTTCTGCCACTCTCTGCTACAGCAGACTTCTCCATGATGACACAGTTGTTTCTGTAACACCCTCACCCCACCCCCTAAGTTGGGGCCTTGTCCATTTGTGAGGACAGGAAGGAACCGGACATCAATAGGTGGTGTTGAAGGAGCTATGCTGGAAGGTAAAGATTTCAGTTTATTGGTTGATCAATGTTTCAACCCTCACAGCTTTGGGTAGTGCCCAAAAGAACAAGACCATGACTTTAGAGGATCAAAGTCTGCAGGGCAGCAGAGTTCGGCCCTAAAGATCAGGTGAAGAGCTTCAGGAGTGTGACAACTCCTGCACACCTCCAGGGGCAGATGTTTCTGCATGTCCTACCAGCAAGAGGCCCCTGGGTTGACCCAAGACCCAACAGGATCTGGTGTAGGTGCGTTTGGGCTTCCCTACAAAGGCTGCTGCCCCTGATACCCAAACCCAGGTAAGCAGAAGATATGTCATTATTGGAATTATAGATGAACCTAAAATGGAGGAAATTTAAAATATTTAGTAATAAAATAAAAGATTTGGTGAAGAAGCACGAAACAAAAAAGTCACAGCAACATGAAAGGACATGAAGGAAGCAGGAACCACCAGAAGGTTACAACCAGAGGACTGTTTAGCCGTTGGAGCTGAAGGTGCTGACCAATGGGAGAGAGGATCAACAGAGATACATAGGTAACTAACAAACAGGAAAGCAAAGAAAACCTAAAACACAGTAAAACAAAAAACAAGGTCATAATAAAACACCAAACACGCCATGGTGAGACAAGAGATTACAAGATCAACCAAACCTTCAAACACTTTAATGGAGTCTTGAATCAAATAAAAACGGTTTGTTCCCACTTGTGTTGAACTTACCGTCACACCGGCCATCTTTCCCTAAGAATCCATCAGGACAGGAGCCACAGCTGAAACTCCCCGGCTCGTTGTAGCAGATCCCAGAAGGACACGCCGTCCTGTTTTCACATTCATCAACATCTGGAGGAACAAAGAAAACTTTAACAACAGACGGAGGTTTTTATCATCCGTTCCTAAAATCTGTAACTTCTCAGCAAGTTTTCTTTGATTTAACACTTTGGATTCAGATAAATCAACCAATAAATCTTTATTTGTATAATTATTCTCATGCTGAAGGAAACCCATACCATAAAATACCAAACTTTATTTGTAAAGCACTTTAAAAACATGTAGTCGACCAAAGGGCTTATAACATGTGCAGTAAAAACAATAAAAGAAAAAAGCATTCAATGTAAAATAGCAGTGTCAGATACCCACTGCATTGAAAACCAATGAATAAAAGTATTTTTTCAGTCTGGACTTATCAGAATTATCAGAGGAAGATAAAGCTGGCAGTCGTCAGCATACAAATGAAACAATCCCTTGTTTGAGTAGGATCACCTAGTGGCAAGAGGTATAATGAAAACAGTAGAGGCCCCAGAATTGATCCCTGTGGTACACCCCATGGCAGAGGGGCCACAGAGGATGAAGCAGAACCCAACTTAACACAAAATGTCCTGTTATATGATTTTAACCCCAACAGAGCCAAACCGGACATCCCCATGCAGTGCTGTAGTCGAGAGATCAGTACATTATGAGGGGGGTGTGGCCTAAGAAGAAGAAAATCCTTTATCACGGCATGCAGAATTATGGGGAAGCTCATGCTCCTGAGATTGAACTGACTAATCAGTCGTTCAGAGGGATGCAGCACATCTAATATCTAGAAAAAAGCTGAACAAACCGCAGACTCACCTTCCACCTGTTTGAGGCTTTTAGCCTTGGAGGGTTTATTTCATCTCTACAAACCCTTTTCTGACTGATGTTCTGAGTATTCAAACAGCAGCTTTCAGCTACCAGTGAAAGGTTTCTGCACACATGAACATGCAGCATGCAGTCCTCTCGGTTTCTCACCTGTACAGGTAGCTTGGCTGTTGTCTAAGTGGTATCCCTGATCACAATGGCAGGTGTAGCTCTCAGCTGTGTTGTAACAGATGCCGTGTCCACATATGTAAGGGTTGATGTGACACTCATCCACCTCTGGGCCAGAGCAGAGACAACAGAAGATTATTAAAATCCTCCCATGGGATGTTTCATCCTTTTATTATTAAGGTTAATAACGTCTGACAGGATAAAGCTTCAGTCTTCATAGACATTACTACAGTTATTAACTAAATACTGAGTTTATTTCCTTGTTTGGTCTCTTATCACGTTGAATCTGGGTCCTAACCTGTTCAGGTCCAGCACATTTCATGCTCTTTAGAGGGGAGTTTCTCAGATTCTTCCAGAAGGTTACCTGGACAGGTATCAACCTTCCCACAGACATCATTTTCCTTCCTAAATGTTTCTGGGCCACAACTGACTTCAGTTAAAGTTTCACTAACCAATCAGGCACCTGACTGTCAGCACCTGGGGGACTCCAAACCCAAACCAAGAGCCAACATCAGAATCAGATTTTCATAGGTGGAACACACAAAAACATCCGTGGCTCCGTCCAATCAGGATTCATGTCTGAGAAACAACCAACTAAACATAAATGCCCGCTGGAACCATGAATGTTTTATTGGTTATAAATATTTCTCCTGTGACCCTGCGTGGGTAAGCGGGTATAGAAAATGGATGGGTGGATAAATATTTCAATGATAACTTACCAGCTGACTGGGTGGGGGCGATGTCCTGACCCGCGTTAGTGGGGAGGATCTCTACTGGAGCAGGGGGGGAGGTCCTCTCAACAACCTCTGATCAATCAAACCACAGAGATTTATCACATTTACAACAGATTAAAGATCCAGAACACATTTAGTATAAGCCACAGCCTGTTGTCTAAACACTAAACCTCTAAAGGTCTGAGCTGACTAAGTCATTATGACCCAGAGTCCGTATGAAGCAGGAGGAAACGCTGCTTTAAGATGCTGAGCCGGTCTGGAGCCACAGATGAGAAACACCTCACTCTGTCATCTGAAGGCAAAGTGCAGCCGTTTCATAAAAACGTAGAGGTCAGAGGTCAGAATTCATCGCATCTACAAGGATGCACGTCAGACTTCAGAACCACAGAGATACAGGATGAGAAAAACGATGTGAGTAGGAAGAAGAATGAGTTTCAGTTTTATTTAGTTAGAAATCAGCATAAACGTTCTCAAAGACCTTTAAAATGAGAGGGACTGATATTTAAGTCCCACCTGTGCATGTTTGAATAGAGCACACCTGGTAAAGAGCAGCCCTGCAACGACGGATTAACCAGGATTAAAGGGAGGAGATCATCTGAGCTGGATTAACATCAGAGGGAGCCTGGCTAGCCATCCTAGCTACAGCAGAGAGAATCTGACACATCGGCATGTTTATCAGTGAGGGTGTTTCTAAGTGGGCTAGTGACACAACATCTGCACCAAGTCATAAAGAAATCAGAACATTTACGTAAACGAGTTGAGTCTTAATAAAGTGAAATGACCCACGGAATAAGTATTGAACACACTTTATTCAATCGTTTGTTGGTGATCACAGCTTCTAGACTCTTGTATGGAGAGACCAGACGTCTGCGTTGCTCAGCAGTGATTCTGAACCTGAAGGTTCCTCTCAAAATGCTAATTAGCTAACC
Organism: Aphyosemion australe; assembly: GCA_006937985.1. Classification (NCBI taxonomy): domain Eukaryota; kingdom Metazoa; phylum Chordata; class Actinopteri; order Cyprinodontiformes; family Nothobranchiidae; genus Aphyosemion; species Aphyosemion australe. The sequence continues at coordinate 71,894 of SSNS01000075.1, forward strand.
CCCTATCAAAATAAAAGCATCATTGCTTTGTTTTGATGAAAAAGAAACTTGTTTCTTCATTTAACAGCGGGAAATGCTGGTATTTTATCAGTTTTGATCAAAAGTGGACCAGATATAATACAAATAATACGTTTTCGTTGTTTTTTTGTTATTTAAGGAACAGACTAGACTTTTATTTTTATGTCAGGTTGTTTTTTTATTACCATAGCAACAAGCAGTGCTTGTTGCCGTGACGCAAAGAAGTACGCTTGTTCCAAATGCCGTCCTCGTCCTCCCGTACTCGGCAGAACAGACTTTCTGGTGTCCTAGCCAAGAACACACTTGTCAAGCACACAAGAACGTACTAGCGTCCATATTGAGAAACGGCCATGTAGGATGACAGCCAAAAAGTTCAGTTATGGTTTCATCTGCCCGTCTCCCAGTGGTCCACAGGCTTCTCCAAATGCTGTTTTACAAACTTTAGCCGAGCCTCAACATGCTTTTAGTTCAGCAGTGGAGTCTGGCGTGCATGGATGCCATGGTGGTTCAGTGCACTGATTATAGTTTTCTCTGAAACAACAGAACCTGCTGATGATGATGGTCTTCCTGAAGTTCTGCCTGAGTGGTTCATGGCTCTTGGAGAACTCTCCTGATTATTCTTTGGACAGGAATCTTACGTGGAGCACCTGATTGTGGCTGGTTTATGGTGAACTGATGCTCTTCCCATTTCCAGATAATGGCCCCCACAGTGCTCACAGGAACATTCAGCATCCTGGAGAGGCTCCTCTAACCATTCCCATCAGAATGCTTTTCAACAATAAGATTACAAAGATATTGGGAGAGTTCTTTGCTTTTACCCATCATGAAGTCTTTCCTGTGTCCCTCCTAGGTAAGGAGAAGCCTTTATAGACCATCAATCAGGACTAAAGCAGCTGATATCAGTTAGTACTGATAGGGGCGGGGCTTTTCTCTCAATACTGACAGATTTCAGGTGATCTTCATGGCTTATGCCATTTTGCACCTTGTTATCTTCATGTGTCTAATACTTTTTCCCTGTGTCTTTTCACTTTATTGCACAGAACTCACTTTATTTAGATGTATTTGCATGAACACTAGAGTTGATATTGACATGTGGTGGAGCTCACTTAGAAAAACTCTTACTGATTAAAATACCAATGTGTCAAATTCTTATTTTCCCTGTTGTATACGAATATATATGAATATACACACAGAGCAAAATCTATTTGCTTCTGCTACCGCCCGTCTGGATCTCTAGGCTACATCAGAGGATGATGGACTGGACACCTGTCCAGGTGTAGCCCCGCCTCTCACCTGATGACTAATGCAGCTCCCTGAGACCCTGGTGAGGATGAAGCGGTACAGAAGAGGGATCAGTGAAATTTAGCCTGGCGAGCCATCCTATATAAACTCTGCAAAGCAAGAATTGGTCTAGTTCACTAGGCTAAGTGAAATTCACATTGAGGCATTTTTGCTCAAAGCTTAAAATCTGAAGGACTCCTCTTTGCAGGCCAGGCCGGTCTGGTTACCATGGAAACCTGTGTGTTCTCTAGCAGTGCTTGGCAGCTGTTTGGACCTCGTCAGGTCCTGGCTCAGACACCGTAAAGTGTCCTCCCTCCTCGGTGGCTGCCAAGCATGTCCTGAATAACGAGAGAGGAGCTGGAGCTCATCTCTTTCTGTCAGCCATGTTTAACACCACCCCCCACCCCGACTGGTGTGGGGGTGAATCGGAGCCACATCAGCTCGGTCCTTGCCTGCTACAAACAAAAGCCACAGCAGGGATGTTCCTCCTGACCCTCACGCCTGCAGGGTCATACATCACAGCTTCTAACGCAACTCTGGAGCTGGAATCTGCAGAACTGAGTTTGCCGTTTAACCCAAAGTCACCACATTCTTCACCGAGATGCTGATTAACAGAAAGAGCTCTTCAAACTGAGAGGCTGTAATTTGTTCCACAGCTTCTTACATCGGCATCATTTATAGAAGCATAAAACATTTTTAAATCCAATCATTCAAAGATTTCAGTTATTATTTTTAAAGGTGAAAGAAGAAAATCCCTCTGACATCATATAAAACAGATTTGTTATCAGTAAAAGAAGATGAATGAGGCTGCGTGTCTCATCTATAAATAATCTCACCAGTAGTAGTAATCGCTTCTAAAAGCCACAGAAAACCAAAACGTGCGTTTAGTTTTCATGTCGCTGGATCTTCTTTCGTCTTTATTGAAACAAAAATGGTTTCATTCAGATTTTCACACTTTGGTCCAGCCAGCAGCATCAGGACCGTCTCCTAAACCAGACCTGACTGTGGGACCAGGGAGGAGAGATGGGAGCAGCATCCATCCATCATCTAAACCAGGGTCTCAGGGAGCTGGCGTCTTAACTCCATCAGTCACCAGGTGAGAGGCGGGGCTACACCTGGACATGCTTCCAGTCCATCGTAGGAACACACAGAGACACACACCTAGGGACAGTTTGTTAACCTGACATGAATGTTTTTGCTCAGTGGGAGGAAACCAGAAAAAACTCACGCATGCACGGGAGAACATGCTAACATGCAGCTGGGATTTGAACCTGCAACCTTCTTGCTGCAAGGCAACAGTACCTCCTGCACCACCATGTAGCTCATGTTTAACAATCATTTCATTCATGAATTCTCAAACCAAACCTTAAGCCCAGTTCTGACCTGGTAGAGCCTCCTCTTCAGTCCCGAAGGCCTCCACGGCAGGTTGGGGGGGGATAAAGTCCACGGGCTCCTGGAAGTCCGTCACCGGCTTGTTCACAGGAGGATTTGGTAGAACGGTGTAGCCCATCCCACCAGGACAGATTTCTTTGAACAGAGCTGGAAAAACACAAAAACATTTAACTGAACCAAAGGTTTGGATCAGAAACCTTCATGTTATCAGGAACAGATGTGATAAACAAACAAGACAGCAAAAGAAGCTGGACAGGAAGCTGAAAACAAAGATTCCTGAATAAAACAGGAATGATATTTTCCATCCTTGCTCCACATATTCAGGTTTCACTGGTTTACAGGAAACAGGTGGAGGTTTACCTGCTGCAGCGAGACCACCACCAACCCAAGCATGAGACGTTAACGGAACGTTTCCACCTGGAAACGCCGTAAATGAAACCACAAATAAAAACAACAGGAATGAAAACTGAAGAAAAGAGCCGTTTTTGTTCCAGAGTAAACACACGTTCCTTCAGGAAAAGCAGGATTTGGATCCTGTGGAGGTTCTGCCAACAGTTCTGGACCTGGAACATCTTGGCATAAAGAGCAGAAGAAGACATCCAGACGGGTATGAAGGACCAGAAGATCTTTACATGAAAAACATTTAAATCCCAGGAAGCTGAAGGACGAGTACCAGAGTCACATGATCCACATTACAGGGTTCTCCTTCACAAACGGGGCGGGTCGACCCGGTTCTGTAGAAAGGACCAGTTTGGTTCTTCACAGCCAAGGAGCTGACTAAGTTCCAGTTTCAGCCCCAGAAGTTAAAAACCCACTCCAGTGATGTTCTCCTGAGTTCCTCCTGGATTTTCCCAAATCCATCTTCACGTCACTTCCTGATTTTACTCATCTGAGTTTTATTCATCAGTAAAATAAAGAATCATCTAAGAGCAAGATGCTGCCATCCTCACGTCTGTCTGGATGAGATTTTAGGCTCTGCAGAGTCGCGTTTATTATAATAGTTTCTGCATCTGATCTGAAACTCAGCGTGGGTGAAGGTCTTCACTCTTGGACCAGAGACGTCACACATGGAACTATTCAGCCATGAACACAAAATATCAGCAGACACAATAAAACTCTAAATAAATAAAAAACTAAAGCTCAAGAGCACGTTGGGACCTCCTTATCACATTAGAGAACAAATAATAACTTAAATACAGGTAAGGTTTCCTCTCCGTGAAGGTGCGTTCCAGATGGTTTTCAACATTTTAAAACCTGAATATGAAACACACCTGTGTGGGAAGAGAACTAAACTTAAACCCCTTTATTCCATCAGCTGCTGTTTCTTTAATGTTATTTTATGGTGAGAAACGATTTTCAGAATATTTGAATCATCTCAAAAAACAAACAGTCCTTTGCATCTTTTAGAGGCTGGAGTAGTGAACGACTCTCAGTTACTAAAATGTCATATTTTAGCCCAATGTTTGACATCATGACTGAGTTGGAGCCATTTCTTGTTTGCTAACGTTCATTACCAGTGGCAGCCATCTTGAACTGGACCCAAGGTTAATCAGTAAATGTTTTTATTCTCTGCTGACGTTTGAAATGTTGATATTTAACGCCAGAGTTACAAACATTTTCTGAAAGTTTGTGATATGGATGAATCTTTATTTTAGCTCATATCTATAAAATAAACTGAGCCTTTAGCTGATGCCGATCAGCTGTGGCGGCCATCTTGAATGATGTTGATTTCAAAAGTTCTTCGGTTGAAGATTAAGATGCGTTTATTTTCTCAAAGTTTAATTTAAAGATGTTGTTACCATAGAAACAATGTAATACTTGTTATTTCTGAAACATGAAAATGTTCTCCTAGCCCCGTCACCTGAATTAGCCGCAGAAAGGAAACAGACGGGAAAACAATCGGGTCAGAATACACCAGCCTCTTCTACGTCTCAGGGAAAATTAGTATTCATGGCCCCGCCCACCTTGGTTTGGGACCGCCCATGGGAAGGAGAGAGCAAACCCGTCTTGGCTAGTAAAAGCTAACTGCTAGCATTAGCAACTCCACAACGTGGTGGAACCTGTTCAGGTTTGAGTTATTTGTGGAGATAAAACATCAACACAGCAGCGCAAACGGAGGCGCCGGAAGAGTCACTTTGCTGTTAGCCAATCAGAGGGGAGATGTTCAAACCTCATCAATCCCCCTACCCCTCCTCCTATCTTTAAATTCATTCACTGGTCGAGGACGTTTTAGTTAAAACTACAGACAAGTAATGCAGACACACACACACACACACACCCCACAGATGACAGGGTGAAAGGAAGAACACATAAGGTCTGCTGTGTTCAGGAGGAAGAGGAGGGTTTAGGGGACGACAGAGTAACAGCCTTGCAGGACTCACCTGTACCTGGAGGGGGACATTTGTCACAGTGGGGGCCCCAGGCTTTGCCCACACTGCAGCAGCAGAGCTGTTTGCTCAGCTGGGCAGACACTGGGTGCAAACACTGCCTCCCTGAGCTGACCAAACGGAAGCAAGCGCCCTTTTCCTCCTGGACGGCAGGCGTGCTGGCTGAAGACGCGTAGGAAGTGGTAGACCAAAGAGTAGAAGACACAAACATGGGGAGGGGCAGACCGGACAAAACATGAAGAAATAAAAAGATTCCCTTCACCGGTGCAGTCTACAGTTAAAGCTGAAAACACGAAACGTTTCTAACTAAACACAAACAGGACCAACACGACGACAAAAGCATCAAATGAGTCTGCTTGTTCATGCAGATGCTTCATGCACGCTGGCTGCCTGCTGCTGGCTCACATCAGGACATGCAGGTTGAGTTTTATGGAACAGTAAAACATCTTCACTTCGTCCAGCTGGAGAAGGTTCACACACAACATAATCGTCTCCTCGCTGAGCCAAGAATGTTCCTTCTTCCAGGAAACATCACCTCAAATCAATCATTCCAGTTCCTGGTTAAACACTTGACCCACATGTTCCCAACAAATAAACACATTTCTAAACATCTGCGGTGAAAAACAGGCTAAAACCTGGTTTCTGGTGTTCCTGAACGCAGCTTAAATCTTATATTAAAGGATGACAGGAGCTGCATGGTGGACCAGAGAAAAGGTTGCAGGTTCGAATCTCAGCTGCAGCCTTTTGGCATGAAGTTAGTATGTTCTCTCCATGCATGCGTGGTTTCCTCCCTCAGACCAAAAACATGCATGTCAGGTTAACGGTAGACTAAGTTTGGGAAATAAACAAACATCTGATCTTTTTCTACCCTGAAGTTCTTTTGAGTTATTTAAAATGAGGCTGAACTTTTTTCCTGCACAAACCTGCAGACAACAAACAGAGGATCACAGTCTAGGGAGACAGTTTTTCCTCATTATTCCTTCAATCTTAATATCAAGAGTGTACTGTAGTTTATAAATGTTTTAAAAACACAAGCTGCTGTTTGTGAACGTTCTTTATTGATGTATGATCAGTGATTATTGAGCAGGGAGTTTTAAAGAGGAGCTAGAATGTAAACCAACATGTTCCTTGTTGTTGTTGAATAGACAGCTTGGGTGGTCAACAGTAGCATGCTAAAGAGTCAAAGCCGTGTGTGACCTACTTTTTATGTAAAATAGAAAGTTGAAAAAGGCGAGAGAAAAACATCTGATCTGATTCCTTAACACGTCACTAGGGGGAGCCACGCCTCCTCAAACCTGCATGTCTCCAGTGTCTGAGGCCTTCTGGGGAAACCAACCAATCAGCAAGCAGCTCATTATCATATTCATGTCCTGGCCCAGTGGGAGGGGCAAACAGCTCTTTTCACAGCCAGGCTGGTTTAGGGGGTTTAGAATGGCCTGGATCAGGGCTCCTGGGACAGATGGAAGCCAGAAGAACATTTCTGATGATTTTAGAGACTCAAAGCTGGTTTAGATGGTTGATTAACTGCATGCTATAGGTCCTCTTTAATAAATGAAGTCAAACCCAGAACCATCTGACTGTGAGGCAACAAGCTGCCACCATGCAGCTCTGCGTTAGAAATGATTCATGTATAAATCTATGAAAGGACCTTATGGAGCCATGGAGTAGAAACTAATGCTCATAGAAACTCAGCTTCACTCAACACTCTGATCTTTTAACCCCAACCCTGAGAGGCTTTTTGGAGGGTTTTTCTTTGTTCTTTTGGTTCCAAGATGGAACCTTAAAATATAAAATCTTTGCAGGACGTGATCTTTAAGACCACATGAAGGAACGGATTTATGACAGAGGCTAGTGACCGTGTCTCAGTGGACGACGGCTCACCTTCAAAATAAAAGATCACTGGTTTGATGTTGATTCAGTTAATAAAGTGAGTGATGAGCAGCTCCCTGTTCCACCCACACAACTAGAAAGTCTAAATACAGTAAGAAATGAATAAAACTGATGTATTAGATTAAAGCTGCGCTGTCCTAAAGAGACTACATTTAAAAGTGGTGCAGAAAAACGTGTTTCCTATATAAAGTTTTCTGTTTTTATTCTGTTTATTTGTAGAACACTCCAGTCTGCGTCAGAACCAAACCATGGACGTGAACGTTCAGATGATTTCATAAACATTCTCTGAAGACTTGAGCATTTCCAGGGAACATTTGATGAGACGTTTTGCAGCGTTTAGCCAGATATCTGGCCCCTAGCAGGTCCAGAAGCGTGAGGGTACTCTCCAGAACAGAACCTCTGGCTGTGGTGTGAACAGCATCAGTGGAAAGGGTCTGCTCCAAACCTTCTCCACAAACACAGAAACACGTCTCCTTTAATCCTGTTGTTTATCCTGATTCTACTAGACGTTGTGGCCCAAAATTGTCTCACACTTTTCTCCCCATCTGAGAGCTCTGCCATGTCTCTGGGACGGTTTTTATATCACGTTTATTTTTGAACATTTTCAAAATTCAGTGTTTAGCATGAACATAAATGTCTGCTGAATCCTCATGAGGTAAAAGACAACCCACGATCCCCACGCCCAAATGCATTTACATTTCATCTCCTACAGTACCGGTAAAGCAGGTGAACAGGTTATTATTATTTATTATGCCACAGAAAATCGATCACCGGCACACCTGATTAATCCTGTTTAAGACGGGTTTACTTTCCTGCATCCTGTATCTGCTGGTTCTATTAAAACACTGAGAAATGATGCAGAATTTAGATTAAAAATGACTAATAAATAACATCCTCCTGAGCTTTTGCTGGTGTGAAAAAACTATTTCAGATTAACGAGGCCTCGGAGACAGAAAACAAGCTTTGTTTTGAATATTTAGTCAATCAAAATGAAAAATGAAAAAAAGAAAAGTTTAGAAGAAATAACTGGACATAACATTTTTTATTAAATTCCAATCTCACTAAAAAATGAAAATAGGTCTAAGATGAACAGAAAAATAACCGTAGTGGCCGATGTCCTGTTTAGGGGACAGGAAGTCTCAGGGGGACAAAAACTTCACATTTGATGGAAAATAATACAAAATGAATGAATGAAGGAATAAATTCATTCATTCATTCAAAATTTCAGACATAAATATATAAATATAAACAGGCCCAAAAAGGTTGGTTTGAAAATTTTGCATGAATTGGACACTAGGTGCTGTGGGCTAAAGAGACTTCCTGTGTGAGAAGGTTCAGCCTGCTGATTGGTCAGGTTGTCTGGGGGCGGGGCTAGAAGGCTGTTTTTTCTTATCCTGAGCTAGCTGACAACACGCTCTATTGAATTTATTTATTTGTACATTCTCGTTCTGCAGGTCATATTACTGTATCGTTCATGCTTGTATTTTTATCTTTTTAGAATTTTTTTCTAAGTATTTTATCTCTTATTGTGTATTTTATGTATATACTTCCATACGCACAGAAAAGTAAGAATTTCATTGTGCAGGGAAACGTGTTTCTTTAATGTGCATGTAACAATAAAGCTTTAACTGATTTATTGATTGATAAATATCAGCAGGTAACCTGAACCCTGATGTTTGTGTCCTCCTGTGTCCCAGAATGCAACAGTAACCTGCTACAGGAAGGCGTTTGGCTCAGTCTAGCAGCGTAGGCGTGGTCATTGTGTCGGATCATGTTCACCAGCTTCTCCAGCGGGTCTCGGTTCTGTTTTTCTGCTCCCAGGTGAGGTTAAAGCCCTCCATCATGGTAAGGTGGAGGCTCCAGAAGGTGCCGACACCCCTCCTTTATAATCTAATTTATGGTTTTTATTTTTGCTCCTCAGGACAGATCCACACACATCAGTAAGGGTGGATCTGCACCAGCAGCCTAATGGACAGACTGAATCCTTGGTTCTAGAAATGCAGATGGCCCCCAGGCCACGGCTGTATCAGGAGGACTTCTGGTGTTTAAAGTGGGTTGTCTACGGACCACAGCGGTCAATCAATAACCAGTTTGTTGTAGAAACATGCTGACATCACATCCATTATTGTTCTTTCATTTTCTTTGTTATATTTTAGCTAAATCTAGTTTTACAGATGCTTGTATTCAGTGTTTAGTTTAACTTGCAGCTGAGTTTGGGTTAGAGATGGAAGCCATGAGATAAATGGAGTCTGGTCACACGTTCATGCTCGAGTTATTCTTATTATGGAATAAACATCATGCTCTCATCCATGCATGTGGTCACGAAACACATTTCAGCAGCAAACTGTGGTACTTACATATGCAGGCGGTGAGGGAGGGGTGGGGGACGTAACCAGGTGTACACGTGCACCTGTAACCTCCCACGGTGTTCACACAGTTCCCATTAGCACAAACACCCTGCAGCTGGCATTCGTCCACATCTGGAACAAACAAAATCACCAAAACATCAGCAATCCAGGAGGTTTTCAGCAAATTCCTTCAAACTGTAGTAAAGAGAAAAAAGGGCACGTATGGATGAAACGGTCATTTTAGCACCGCCGTTGCAGCCGTTATGTCAGAGTGGGACGTGTCGCCCCCACATTTACAGAGTAGGAAATATTGGTCCGCCTTTCTGTGGCGCTGCAGGGCTGAGCCTGAGACCAAACCCGAACCGAGTAAGCCCGATGGGTTGAGTCGCGCTCGGACAGCAGAGAGAGAGGTGGACCGAGTGTCTGCTCGCATAGAGGAGAGGAGGACGCGCCTCTAGGCACGAGTTATTATGCCTCCTTGGTGATTTAAGAAAAAGCTGTTTCATTCGGGCTCAGACCGAGTGTTGTGATGTCGGGAGAGCCGGTTCGGGGGTCGGGGGTGGTCTGATGTCAGCAGCTGTCAGGATCTAATCATCTGTCTCCTTTATTTTATTTAGTCTCTTTGATTTAGGGACTCGGGGGAGTTTACAGGAGACGCTGAGCTCCTCTGATCGAGAGAATAAAACATTATGTTGCTGTGCCACGCTGTAGAAGTTCTTGTTAAACTTTATTATTTTGTTTCATGAAGATAAATTGATGTTAGATTCAAATTGGGAGGAAGCTTTGGTTTACTTTAGGTTATGGTTTTATAGTTTTCCATATCTGCTCCTCTCCAGCTAGGGCTAGGTTATTATATAATTCAGCCCACAGCCTCATGCTGGTGTGTTTAATATTATCAGCAAGAATAAAAAACATCCTGAATATTATTGGAAGTTTAGGATTTTTTTAAATGTTTTAGTCTTTTCTGCAGAACTCAGTGGCCTAGTGGTTTGAGTGTCCGCCCTGAGACTGGGAGATCGGGGTTCAAATCCCGGTTGGGTCATACCAAAGACTCCCTGCTTGACACTCAGCATTAAGGGGTTGGATTGGGGGGTTAAACCACCAAATGGTTCCCGAGCGCGGCTGTGTCTGCAGCTCACCGCTCCCCCAGGGGATGGGTCAAATGCGGAGAACAAATTTCACACACACCAGTGTGTGTGACAACTAGTGGGACTTTAACTTTTAACTCGGTTCATGCTCCAACACGTTTCTGAAATGACACCATTGGGTTCAAACAAAACAAGCCAGGCCAAACATTTAAATTCATGTTATTTATTTATGTTGATGTTATTTCATTGATAACTGTTTTAGTCACTTCTGTTAGTTTAAACTCACATTGGCCTAATTATAATTTAATAACCTGTTAAAATGCACTAGAAGCAGGAAATGACATCTACTCCACTACAGGAGCCCCCCCCCCCCCCCCCACACACACACACACACACACCGTGTTACACTGGTGACGCCCGTGCGTTTTAGCTTTAGCTTCCTGAACATCAGCGGGATGAAAGCTGAAAACGAGGACTCACCTTGGCAGTGGGAGTTGTTGACTCTCTTGTAACCCAGAGGACAATCGATCAGAGGAATGGCTGAGAAAATAAAAACCACTTTTATAGTAATAAATACATTTATACGGACATTTATCTAAAGGTTTTCTGACATCAGCCAAACAAACTTTAACATAAATTTCAGGCCAGAACGTCACAGCCGCTGCGTCCTGATTACACTCACATGACGACCCGCTACGGACCGCTGCTGCCGCTCATTAGTTACAGTTTTAGTGTCATTCACGTATTAGCACACATTCCAGTTTTATTATCACTTCTGCTCAAGCTGTTGTTGGACCTTCTGGGCCACCGTATGTTTTCAGAGGAATCTTCTCAGGAGAAGTCACCAGAGCTGCTGAAGGAAACCAGACAAAAGAAAACTTGACCCATAGGGAGGATGAGGAGTGAATTATAAATAACTAATAGATAAAGAGCACCAGCAGGAGCTGCAGGATGTTAAACCAGGCTCCAGTCTGATGTTGGGTAAAGAAACCAGAACCGAAGGAGCTGAAAGACGTTTAAGAAACATAAAAAATAAAGTTTGACTAAATATTCTAAATTAATCATCAGCTACCAAAACACAAACAACCACTCCAACCGTAAAATAATGAAACTGATCTGCTGTTGCTCCATAAAGCTGCTTTACACCAACAACCTAAACCACTGATGGGGATTATGTGACCGTTCTGCTCTCCATCCAGCAGCTCTGGTCCTGAAACCTCCCTACATGTATAACGGAGCAGTGTTGAGTAACCCCCCGCCCCCACACACACACACACACACACACACTTAGTTCAGCGCTCTATAAAGGGCTGTGGGACGAGGACTGTGTGCTCTCTTTCCTCTCTGGAAATAGCTGCTGTGGTGAAAGTCACTGGTGTGTTGGTCCTGAACCGGCACGAGGCTCAGATGTTTCCGGACTCTCGGGCTCTTTGCTGGCTTGTTGAACTGGCTGAAACAACAGCTCCATCTAACTGATCTGTAGTCAGTTTCAGCAGCGCTTCCTGCCTGAGGCTGAGCTGCTAAAGCTAATATCACCTTACCTGTGCTAAAAACAACCTGTCGGTGAAGATAAAACACAGTGTGTGATGTAAGGTGTTAGTGAATGAATGACAGAGGGACGATACAGCAGCAGCAGAACAGCAGCACATCCTTTGGTAAAGCTGTTAGAATATTCTAAATTGTATTTTGTTCACAAATTACTGAGCTTATGTGAACAAATCTGATTGGTTCTGATGAGCTCCATCAGTAGGATCTGGACGCAGCATATGGGTTAGGGTTACAACCTGGACTGATAATGGGACATATTTGCTGGACTAGATCAAGTTCTGCATCGGGAATGTGACTGTGGACAAAAACATCCAGGTTTACCCAAACCAGAAACCCTGGATGACCAGCCAGGTCCGTACACGCCTCAGAGCCCACAACGCCGCCTTCAGGTCAGGTGACAGAGCCCTGTAGGGATGCCCGCTCAGCTCTGAAAAACTGAACCCCACAAAGGCTGCCGGCCCTGTTGAAGTACCTGGTAAGGTGCTCAGAGAGCGTGTGCCCACCAGCTCACACCCATCTTCACCAAAGTCTTCAACCTCTCCCCAGCCCAGGCAGTCATACCGCCCTGCCTGAAATCAGCCACGATCAACCGGTAACGAAGAAGTCTCCCACAGAGAACGCGGAGGCCTGAAGGACCAGCACTGAGACAGGCTCTTTGTTCATGAAATGCTGTGATTGTGTTTCTGTAACCATGGAAAAGTGTGATATAAAAATAAGGAAAGAGCAACCTTTGGGAAAGCGTGAGGCCACTAAGTGTCTGAACTCTTGTCTATATTCCTACATTTGAGGAGTTTGCATGAAGAAATAACATTTTTGATTAATGTGACCTGAACTAAAAACTTGACTCAAACCGAAGCTCCTAAAGAAAACACCTGATCGTCTGGAGAGAGCAGCTGGACTTACAGGGTTTTTGAGGACACTTCTGACATTTGTGGAAGCCCCAGGAGGTCCCGATGGTCCCACAGCACTGCTCCTGCTTAGTGAGACCTGGCAGCATTTTTCCACACTGAAGGACGAGACAGAAAGCGGGGGAGTTTGTTAACTATTCAATTATCCACGTACAAATACACAAATGTCAGATTTTCTTTGGTAACCCTAACCCTACCATCCACAAGCTGGAGGTGTGACAAAAACAGCTGATAAGTTACCAGCTCACATTCTCTAACACCAAACTGTGACTGATATTTGGCTTCATTTATTTTTTTTATATTTTTTGAAGGGGTCGGCTCTGGATTCATGACCAGAGTGGCCACAGTTTCCTTGAAAAGTAATCTGATTACTGATTAAAGCCTCAACAGTAACGTCAGCCATGTGACACCTGACATTTTAAACAGAACTACCAAACTAGACCCTGAAAATAAAATGTTTTTATAAAACAGCCATGCTGCGATCCCAGATGAGTCCAGGTGTCCCACTAGGCTGTGTTCTCGGCCCACTCCTCTTCAGGTGTTCTATGACGGATATTTTTCCGATCCTGACCATTATTGATTCACTCTGAGGCCAGCTATGATCAAAACAGACCACAGTGGCTTCAGCTGAGACACAAACTAAAGGTTTACCTATCCAGTTAAAAATGTGATGACGATAAATGAACTAACATCCCACCCCCCACCTCCCAAAAGCTTACCTGACCGGCTACCGTTTCCTGGAAGCAGCGACCCAGAGTGTTCTTGGAGGTGACGGGTTGGTAATGGGGAAGCTGGTGGCCATGTTGGTTGGGATACATCATGGTGTAGCCATGGTGCTGGATCTTCTGGCTGCTTTCAGTGTGCTGGTAGCTGTACCTGGTGGAGGAGGAGCCTCCCTGTGAGCCTTTCTGCTGGTGCCCGTTGTTGTGGTAGTTGTCCAGCTGAGACACCTGGTGAACCTGAACCGAAGCCTCTGGAGGGTGTTTGATGTGAATGTTGACGATGCCTGGGTTAAACACTGGAGGAACAGGAGATTCCAGATGTTGGAGTGCAGGTATACAGAACTCTTAAAGGACAGCGTGAGAAGATTTTGTTGGAGAATTTAGTGCAAATTAGGGGTGGGCAATATAAACGATATAAGGTAGAAACGATATAAAATTGGGTAATGATAGAGTTTTTGGCTCTATCGCGATATCGCATTAACACATGACGTCACTAAGATGTGCACCCGCACCGACACTGGGACAACAGAATGGCAGTGACTGCATGCATGGAGCGGGCGGAGGACGAGGAGCATTCTACACAAGAGATTCTGGACGTCTTTATTCTGCTGTAATATATTTGCCATATGAGGATTTTTAAAAGCATGTCATTTTGACCTATAAACAGAGGAAAAAATATATCGCAATATATATCGTTATCGCACATGCTTAAGATTATATCGCAATATAGATTTGAGGCCATATCACGTAGCCCTAGTGAAAATAAAGTTTTATTTTAAATGTCATTAAAGCTGTACCCGTTTTCCTTCACTTTGTTCCCTCACTGTTCCAAAAATGAGCCAAACCTTTCACCAAGGTAGGTACTGAACCCCTAGGCTGGGAAATAAAACTATAGCGACACATATTTCTGTGTTTGTCACTCACCTGGAGTCTGGCCGTTGCTGTAGGTTAGAGGTAAGGTGTGTGTGGAGACCACCTGAGTCTGACCGTAACCCGCTGACATCTGCTGCTGCTGGTGGTGTCCATTCTGGACCGCCATCTGGCAGAACTTTCCAGCAAAGTTTGGAGGACACTGGCACTTGTCCCGTGCACTGCACTTTCCACCATTTATACAGGGAAGGTGACACACCACTTAGAGGAGACAAGAGCAAAGCAGCAGGACATGTTAGCACAGCTGTTGGTCTCTGTGTGACGTTAAACACGTCTGCTAATAACTTATTATACATTTATTTAAGAATGTCTGTTGTCTTCTTCATAGCTGTGTTTGAGGGTTTGGCTTTGGTTAGATGGGTTTCTGGTGGCACAGCTGGAACCTCACAGTCATGGCTTTGAATCCTAGCAGCGACCTTTCTGCATGAAGCTAGCATGTTCTCCCGTGGGTGAGTGAGTGGGTGGGTGGGTGAGTGGCTGAGTGAGTGAGTGAGTGAGTGAGTGAGTGAGTGAGTGAGTGAGTGGGTGAGTGAGTGAGTGGGTGAGTGAGTGAGTGAGTGAGTGAACCAGCTCAGTGGCCTAGTGGTATGAGTGACCACTCTGGGAGGTCGTGGGTCCAAATCCCAGTCGGACCATACTAAAGACTTAATACTAAAATGGGACCCAATGCCTCCTTGCTTGACACTCAGCATGAAGGGGATGGATTTGGGGGTTAAACCACCAGATGGTTCCCGTTCACAGCCACTGCTGCAGCCCCCCCCCCCCACACACACACACACACGCACACACTTCACCACACGAGTGACGCCCGGTGGGACTTTAATCTTTAGTGAATGAGATCGTTGACAGATCAGGTCAGCATAAATGGATGATTTTGAACTTGGTTAAAACAAAGTTTGAGTTTTACTGTCAGGTTTCCCCCTGTGACCCCAACCCCCCCCCCCTGTGTGTGTGTGTGAGTGTGTGTGTGTGGGGGGGGGGGGGGTATGGAAGTTGACCCGGTAAACTCCAGAGCTCTGCAGCTCTGACAGCTTTCAGCTGCGGGGGAACGTTAATATGTATTTCCAGGATTACTGAATTATGTATATGACAGCGTCTGGAGGAATGTGCTGCTTTAGCTTCAGGTTTATGAGCCAAGCCTGGTCATCTGCACGCTCCAGTTCCCCCTAATGATGGTAATTATTACAAGGCTTAACTGGAAGCCTGGACTGGGTCTCAGGCTCCTGGATAACCCCTGATGCTGGCACACGGCCCCCAGCCCCAGCTCAGCCCCTCCCGGCTGCCCAACAAAGGCCACGTTGAGGCCGTGGAGCGGCTCTCGGTGGGGTCCTGGCAGCCGGCTGGCAGCCTGTGTGAGAGCGAGGTTCTGATGGAGCCCGGATTAAGGCCCGGCTCACACAGGCAAGAGGAAGATTGGAGGTTCAGAGGGAATGTGGCTAATTCCTCTCTGTCATCAGTGGATATTAAAGGTTTTAGCTGCTCTGTCACATAACTTGTAAATGACAATGGATTCACTGTTAAACCCGCTTTAACCCTAACGGGGGGGTGTCTACATCAGGAACATGTGGAACATCAGAACCTTCTCAGCAGAAGCAGACCAGCACCCCCCCTGGGTGGACTGGGCTGTTATTGGCACCTGTACTGGATTAATGGGTCTTCCAGTAGCTCGGCTGAGTTAAGCTGTTAGATTGAGTTACAGAGAGGGGCGGAGCCACGCTGACCAGGTGCTGGCTGAGTAAAAAGGTCTCAGGGATGGTGGTGGGGTGGGGGTCATCAGCAGGACGTCCATTAGTGTTTTCAGAACAGAACCAACTTTAATTTCAATCACCTCCAAATCCCCCACAATCCATCAGTGCCAGGGAGCAAAAACAGGAAGTAGAAAAAACGTTTGGTGGTCTCCTTCCACTCACCTCCACCTGACCCTCAGGTATTCCCAGAGGGCCTAGAGATATAATTCCTATCCTGAGTGACCCCAGGGTCTCATCCCAGAAGGACCTGAGCTGGCTCCTCTGGAGGTGACGGAGCAGCGGCTAGTCAACGTTTAGAAAACATCCCATGAATCGTTTGGAAAATTCTGGAGATGTTTAAAGATGCCAGAAAACCTTCATTTCCTCACTGATGACAATGAAGGGACTTTTATTCTGAAGGTCAGACGAGCCGTTAGCTCATCTAAACACGTAAGGCTGGAAGGGTCCAGAGACTTTGGATCTCTGGGAATGTGAAGGAAGTTTCCTTTAGGATCAGACGGATTTCTGCAGGAGGAAGAGGTTCAGTGCTTTCTTCTAGTGTCTCCAGACCTTCATGGACAGTAATCAGCTGATTAGTCTGCAGCTCCAGACCTTGCTGCTGCTTCAGCGTCAACGTTTCCTACTGAAATATCTTTAGTCCTGAAGCAGAGCTGCAGCAGACGGCTGGAGTTATTAGAAGTGATGGAGCTGCATGTTAACACACACACGGCTGTGACACGTGTGTGTGTGTGGACATGTTACAGACATGTTAAAGTGATGTTGGGCTCTGAATTGGACACGTCTCGGCGGCGGCGGCGTCTTGTTTTGATAGAATAATTCTAGGTTTCATTATGTTGCTGCCAGCCTGCGGAGCTCATTTGAATTTCTTATAAATCCA
>SSNS01000075.1:89138-174138 GCA_006937985.1 Aphyosemion australe
TGAGTGAGTGAGTGAGTGAGTGAGTGGGTGAGTGAGTGAGTGAGTGAGTGAGTGAGTGAGTGAGTGGGTGGGTGGGTGGGTGGCTGAGTGAGTGAGTGAGTGAGTGAGTGAGTGAGTGAGTGAGTGAGTGAGTAGACCCCTCCGTGGGGGGTAAATCCTGCGTCTCACTCATCTAGCAGCAGAAGCTCTTTTCTCCTGATGTGTTTTTATGTTTCTAGACGTGTAAACTATAAACCGACAGCAGCGTCTACGGCAGGTGTGAACTCAAACCTCCCACAGGCTTTTGCCGAGCATGCCATCCTCCCTTAACTCATCCTGAGTCGCGTTCAGCCCCTCCTCTCCAGTCTCCAGACTGCGGTTCCAAAAATACAACATGGCAGCGCCTGTAAACGGGATATCACTGCTTCACCCTCAACAACGCAGCACGGTGGAGACGACTGGTCTGGTTATTTCTGTCGATGCTTCTAGGATTGTTTGGATCGTTGCCACGGGTGACGCTGCAGACACCTGTTTATGGCTGCTGGAGAAAAAGGACCAAAGCTGCTTTGTAGGTGTTAGACGGATGAAACCTGAGACCACCTCCCTGGTTTACGGCTAACGTCTGTCCTCTAATGCAGCGTTTCCCAACCCTGGTCCTCAGGGACCACTGTCCTGCATGTTTTCCACGTTGCCCTTTCAAACACCAGAGTTTCCCTGCTGCCACACACCTGACTCAAATGAATGAGTGAGGCATCTGCAGCATGTGACGTCCTCCTGAGGAGGCAATCTAAATCAGGTGTGCTGAAGCAGAGACATGGAAGACTTGCAGGACAGTGGTCCCTGAGGACCAGGGTTGGGGAACACTGCTCTAATGTGAGACACGTCAAACTTAAGGCCCGTGGGCCAAAGGTGGTCAACTAAATGACTTTAGGTGGTCGACACAATCATATGTGATATCATAAGCCCACTAAAACAAGCAGGGACGTGTTCTGGAGGTAGAACGTGTCCAAAGACCAAAAGCAGGATCTCCAGGCTGTGACTGTTAAAAGGAGGCATCATTTAGTCCCACGGGACAGATGAAACACCTGAGGAGAAACTTTAGCCACACTGATCATGTCTCAGCTTGGTCTCCAGACCCTCTCAAAGTTATTCTCAACTCTGACTCACAGAATTTTTTTTCTTCTAATTAATTAATTAATTAATTAGAATGAATCCTTCTGGATTCTAGATAAAAACGTATAAAATGAAATCGGTGGACACAGAAAACACCAGAGGATTTTTCTCTGACTGAAGAACCACACCTGTCTTTCTCCTTTAAGACCACATGATTGGTTTTCCTTGCCCAACACCTCCCGTGCCTCCCTCTTTTACCAACTATTTGATCAGTCTGGACTGAAACAAACGAGCTGGCAGCCAAAGGCACCAGTAATAACGGAAACTTGGCTGAGCCAGGCTTTCCTCTCACCTGAGAGAAAATCTGCTCCAGCAGCTGGAGACTCTCCACTCCAGTCCTTCTCCTGGGACTCCAGCAGGCCAAATGGGACACAACGGCTTAAATCATTCCCGCTGCCATCAAGGCATTCCCTGAATACTTTCTGACTATCCTCTTCTGTCAAATAAAGACGGACCAAAAAAGGGCCGGAGAGTATTTTTCCTGTTTCTGCCCACTGAAAGCCCGATAATCCCAACATCAGAGTGTTTCTGTTACATGTTCCTCCCAGCGCTGTGAGCAGGTATAAACACATCCACCTGTACTTTTATGTTGCGTCATGACTCAGCACGTCTCATCAGTTAACTGTGATAACAGAACAAGTGTGATTCATTCTGTTCCAGCGCTTTGAGCTCAGTTTGGACTGGAAATAAACTATTCTGTAGTTTGGGTCGGGTCTGCTGCAGGGATGAGAAATGCAGCAGCAGCAGGGGAAGGGAGGGCTTAAGGCAGGGGAGGTATGAGGCAAGTCTGGACCGGTGCACGAGACACCAGCTTTGTTTCTGCATGTCTGCATCGCCTGCAAGGTTAAAATTACAACAGCAGGATCTATTTAGCAGGGCAGCGTGACCTAAACGCCAGTAAAACTGTGCTGTAATCACACAGAAGAGGAACAATCACCATGACTACAAACGAAACAACCAAAAAGATCCTAGCTGAGCTCGTTATTCAAAAATGACTAAATGTGATCTTTTCCATCAGGATTACTATGAAAGGTGGAACCGACAACCGGATGGTCCATACGTTGCTTTTGGTCCGAAGCGTGTTATTGGTGGAGGATTTTAGACCGATGCAAGACAACCACTTTATTCATTTCTCCATAATATATTTATAGCTATACGATGTGAGAACGTTGTTAAGAGGCATGAAACATGAACATTTAAGCTAATTTGTTTTCAAAAGTTGCCATTGCAGCTTTAAATGAGCTGCATGCTGATTGGCCGGTTTACCCTGATGGCTCTATGATGCTGCCTGAAACTAGAAACTCTGCACAGCCACGTACAGTATCCGGATTACTCATACATGTTTGAACCCGAGTGCTAGCAGTAGTTCAGGCTAGCATTAGCAGTAGCTTGGGCTAGCGTTGTTCTGCGGTTAGCATTACCGTGACCAACAGTTCTTACGTGTTAAACCGTTTCTCAGCGGCCATAAAACGTTACTGCTTTCCATGGGAAAGAGAGACGGCACAGGCCTTTTGGCACATTTGACCATAGATATCATATAAAAACTAGATGCCTTAACTGGGAGTCGACAGCGTCCCTACACGGCGGCCATCTTACCTCAGACAGCTTACGTTCCGTTCTCAATGGTAACAAATGGAAGGTGAGTGAACAACTCAAACAAAAACACTCTTAACAGCTTTTAATCAACAACAACAAGGTGAATGTGGTTTTGAATTCTAGAACAGTGTTGTTGAGGTTAGGACCCAAAAGCAGCCAGGTAGGTTTGCCTTAAATCCTTTAGCCTGGAGCAGGAACAGGAGGCAAAACATAAGAACACACAAGGAACCGACCAGGGAGCAGGAGTATAAATACACAGAGGGGAGTAATGAGAGAACAGGGAACAGGTGTGATGAATAATGATCTGTTGCAGGTGTGACTAGCTAACAGGGCACCGAGGGGAAAACACAGAACAATGGCCTGACTGAACAGAACCTGGTAAACACTGAGAAAGAATGAACAGAAGGATGATAATCTAATGGGCTGAGCTAAAACGTAAAGACAAGGAGCATAGAACAAAGAAGCAGGGCTGTACAGGGCGATAAACTATTTCTAGACGTAGAACTCGTGCGACATCTTTTCAAGTTAAGTTTTTCTCCCAGAACTTTATTGAACAAATGAAAGTTACTTGATTTTTGTGTAAGGCAGATGCAGGAGGCAAAGCCATGGCCCGCCATTATGTCAGATAGTGGTTGTAGTCTATTGTGATAGCCAAGTGTTACCTTGTCAGTAGCATTACTTTTACATTCTAATATGATTCCCACAATGCCTGCGAGTTCTCGTGAGTTTACTTCAGAGAATCAGGCGGAATTGAGACGGTGGATTTTCAGGCTGGAAAATTGGAGCGTTATTTCGTGAACGTTGAAGTGAGCGCGCTCATTCTGGTGTGTGAACGAGTTTAGGAACGGTGCTCTCTCGCCGTTTGAGATCTCCAGATCTCCACGGAGCTACAGCCTTAGCTAAAACCACCATAGGCCCCTGCTGAAAAAACCAGCATATGTTGAGAAAGAAAATAAATAATCCAAACCAAAAACAGGGAAGGTGGGAACAAGCTAACCCTAACCCACAAATGTAATGAAGTAAAACGATATAATAAATCTAAAGGAACCAGAAAACACCACGACCGGTAGGGGGAAGTGATGAGGACGGGACCGGGGACACATGACACACAACAGCTTTAGTGATACCAACACCAGCTCAGCATCACTTCTGATTTCATCTGTAAAAGTTCGTCTCGAGGCCAAATTCACTCAGCAGCTATGAAGCCTTCCGGGTTTTACCACTAATTCATCCCAGTAGAGAGCAGAACCCGACCGCCTCGGGTCACCCGGCTCCTAGCCTTTGAGCTGGTGTTAATCCAGCTGCACCAATTTGTTCTTCTGAGTCAGACAGGAATTCAGCTTGTCCCGCTCTTCCCGTGTTCCTGCATGAGTCAGAGGAGCTCATCCACTCCTTGTAGGGACTAGAGCAGGTTGAGACACAGTTTGAGTCTGAGCGAAGTTCATCCAACACCCAGGTGATGCTCTCCACCTGAGAAACGGTTCTTCTAGACCTCTGAGGATCACATCAGCTGCTTTAGACGTGATGAAACTCCCGTTCATCCTTTTTTATGGCGGTAACAGGTGATGTCTACCTGTGGTGTTAGCCACGGATCTATTGAACTCTCAGAAAGTTATAAGCAAAATAGAAGCAATACACTAGAAACTTGGAGGTTATTAAACAGTATAATCAAAAAGGGATCAAAAAATTTAAATTATCCAGATTTCTTTAAAAAAGATAAAGATATTGTGCTTAATAAAACAAAAGACATTGCAAACAAATTTAATAACTTTTTTGTAAATGTTGGTTATAATTTAGCAAAAGAAATTCCAGAGTCAAGAAATGATATCGAACCAACTAAACATGTTACTCGGAATTTGTCTTCCATGTTCATTGGTGCTGTAACGCAGAAAGAAATACTGGATATTGCGAAAACATTAAAACATAAAAAATCCAAAGATTGTTTCGGTATTGACATGATATTAGTTAAAAATATTATTGAATATATAGTGAATTCTTTTACATTAATTTGTAATCTGTCATTTTGAACTGGTGTGTTTCCCTCAAAGATGAAAATAGCAAAAGTTATTCCCATTCATAAAAGAGGAGAGAGGTGTCAATTTACAAATTACAGACCAATATCACTACTTCCACAGTTATCAAAAATTTTAGAAAAATTATTTGTGAATAGACTTGATAAATATATTGAAAAGCATGATCTTCTAAGTGATAATATGGCTTTAGGGGGAATAGGTCCACTTCAATGGCAGTCATGGAACTTGTAGAAACTGCAACTGATAAAAAGGAATATACTGTTGGTGTTTTTATAGACTTAAAAAAGGCTTTTGATACGATTGATCATACAATATTAATGAAGAAACTGGAGAGATATGGTATAAGAGGGATAGCATATAAGTGGATGAAAAGTTACCTGGATGATAGATATCAATATGTGGAAATCAATAATGTAAAATCTAATCAGTTGAAGACAACTTGTGGTGTTCCTCAGAGCTCTGTGCTGGGCCCTAAATTATTTATATTATATAAAAATGATATATGCAATGTTTCCAAATTGTTCAAAAGTGTGTTGTTTGCTGATGATACCACACTGTATTGCTCAGGTAAAAATCTAGAACAACTTCTGACTATAGTGGAAGGAGAATTAAATATATTGAAAAACTGGTTTGATGTAAATAAGTTATCGCTAAATATAAATAAAACTAAATTTATTATTTTTGGAACTAGACAAATGAAAAATGCCTTTAAAATTAGGGTAAATGGAACTGAAATTGAAAGAGTATACGAAAATAAATTTCTTGGAATGATAATTGATGATAAGCTTAACTGGAAGTCTCATTTAAATCATGTGAAAACAAAAATGTCAAAAATCATTTCTATTCTGTATAAAACAAAGTATGTCCTGAACAAGAAATCATTATACACGCTTTATTGTTCATTGTTGCTTCCATACATGACTTATTGTCTAGAGATATGGGGCAATGCATATAAAACCAATACTCTTCCTATTTTTAAGTTACAAAAAAGAGCCATAAGAATTATAAATCAAACAAACTATACAGAACCAACTAATATCTTATTTATAAATTCAAATATCCTGAAATTCTATGATTTAGTTGAATATAAAATAGCACAGATAATGTATAAAGCACAAAATAATTTGCTATGCCGCAGTACACAAAAGCTGTTTGAAGTGAGAGACAGTCAGTATGACTTAAGAGGAACAGATCTTTTTAAAAAAAACAAGGACAAACATAAAACAGAGGTGTGTTTCTGTTAGAGGAGTCAACTTATGGAATAGTTATGAAAGTGATTTAAAAAGGTGTAGTTCACTCTCTGTGTTTAAAAACGTGTTTAAAACTAGAATATTAGAAAAATATATAAAACAGGGACGAAAGAGTAAAAACAAAAAAATAAAATAAATAAATAAATATCTTATGTACATGAACTGAATATTAAATGATTCTTCTTTGTAAAAAGGGTTGGGATAATAAGCATGTGCTTCAGCCAGTACCTTTTGATTCGCCTTGTTAGATTGCAATGTTGCCTATGATGGACTTGTGTTCTCTGTTGAAATGTTGCAGTGCTAATCAAAGAATAAATTTAAAAAAAAGAAAAAAAGAAAGTTATCTTAGATGTTCGTCTGAAGCTGCTGAGGTTTTGGTGTAAACTCAATTCAAGATGGCGGCTAATATTTGAATACCTTATACTGTTTTTAATTTTCAGTCCCTGTCCAATAATTTCATAGATCCTTTTTTTAATAATAGTGGTGGTATTATTATTTTATTTATTTCTTTAATTGTGTGGTGCTGTTGTTGAGTTTGATGTTTTATTAAATTTCAATCATTTTACTTCAATTTAAAATTAAATACAGAAGCAATTTTGGAAATAACGAGAGACGCACTGACACATACTGTTGTATAGTTTGTTTGTTTTTTTGAAGGGGGGGCACCACAGCGCATTTGTGCTTAGGGCACCCAAATGGCCAGCACCGGCCCTGCCTGATGGTTAAACATGGCGTCTAGAAACACCAGCTGGTTGTAACAAAAGGTTTAGGATGTTTGATTTTGACTCAGCAGCAGCACTTCTCTGAGGCAAGAGGCGACAAGATCTTTCATCTTTCATGACTCAGCAACTTTTTACTGGTGTGGGACCCTTCATAGGGCGTGTCTTTAATGTGGAGACTGGAAACGGGATGAGACACTTTGTAGTCAGTCATGCAAATCTAAAATTTCAGCCCAAAACCGTAATTCTATCTCCATCTTCAGGTGAAATCTCAGCTCCACACCACAGCTGATGGCTGTAGAGCTGCAGGGTGACGTCTCTACCATACTACATGGCTGAGTCGCAGCCGCACCTCCACCTGGCTCAGCCACTCACCTGCCGATATGACACGTTAGGGCTCGGAGCCGCTCGCCTCCTTAAAAAATCATCCTCCTCCCTCCTTTCTTGTAGTGATCGAGGTGGAGAAGAAATCCTCCAGCCTGCTGTAGTTTCTGTGTTTGCTGGTTCTCCTGACTCTGCTGTGTGCGTGTGCGAGTGTGTGCGCTTGTTAATGACTCGTTTTTCCAACTGAGAAACTACGAGAGCGCGTGGGGGGTTGAGGGGTGCTGTCGTGTGTGTGTGTGTGTGTGTGTGTGTGTGTGTGTGTGTGTGTGTGTGTGTTTAAAGTCTCCTTACCTACTCTGAAGTTGGGGGCCGTCAGCGTGTCGGTGGTGCGGCCGTTCTCACTGATGATGGTGGTGGTGTTTCCCTTCTCGCAGCTGTTGTGACACCTGCTTCCTATGCAGGTCACTTTGCAGATGGTGGGTGTGAAGACCACCTTGATCCTTCCGGTATGGTTCCCGACTGTGGCTGAACACATGGCGCACACCAGAGAGAGGGAAAGCAGGAGAGGTTTGGTTATTCTTAGATCCATTAGAAGCTAAGACTTCAGGTTGGAGCTTGCCTCGCTGAAGTGTTCAGACTCAAAACATTAAAAAAAAGCTTCTGTATAATTTTCAATCCTTGAAAACTTAAGGATGAGGATCCTCTTTCAAACGACTCGGTTCTCTCCCTCTCCTCCCCTAAATCTGATGGCGCCGGTGAAATGTGAGTGAGAAGAAAGGAGAAAAAAAGAACGTGGGAGAGGTTAGCAAACAAAACTCCGGGAGTTTGTCCAAGTCTTCATCAGATGTCTCTGAGGTGGATATCAAGCTTTACTTCGGCTCCTGCTGCCTCTCTGAGTCAGTCCTCTCTTCAGTCCTCCTGAAGTTCTTTTAACTTTCCCCAGAGCGTTAACACCTCACATGCAGACAAAACCTCCAGGAATGCTTCTCCAAAAGACCTGAAAGAAGTAGCTTCTGGAAGGACTGTGAGACTTTTCCCCGTCTGAAGCTCTTCTTCCCCACCCTCAGGAGGGCCAGCCCTCAGTACGACCCGTCAGGAAACGAGGAAGAGTGAGGAACAAACATCCTCCAAGCATGTCACCCACTTTTATATCCCTTTTATTTCACTTAACTTCCTTCACCTCTCTGGATCGTTTAAAGTCTGGTACCTACTCGCCGACTCTTGGCATCCCTGTGCTGGGTCCAAGCCCCAGTCTCCAGTGCTCCGTCTGGGGCTGTCAGCTGTTCTCCCAGACTCATGGAGCCGAGCCAAGCAGCCAAAGGAATCACGTCTTAACCTCAGCGGCGGCAAAAACCACAGACTAAAGCGCCCCCGAGCTACCTAAACATCACTAATAAGCACAAAGATTTACTATTAAAGAGGGACCTAATACGTTGTAGTGGTTACAGCAGGAAGCCAATGGAAACTGCTTTTAAAATTACTAGCAGGATCATTTATAGATGTCCCAGAACTGATGTCTAAACATGGATTTCTCAGTTCCCCTTTGGTGGGAGGATTATTCCCAAAAACTAATAAACAATGAAATGAGAGGGCTTCAAATGAGGGTGTGCTGTTTTATACAGGAACAGCAGATAAGACCAAAATTAATATCAAATCCAGAATGTACGCTGGAATGTGACGTGTAAGGGTGGAAGTATCCATGTTACTGTCGTTCACACAAGTTCGTCTCAGTTTTTCCTGTTTTCAAGCCCTGCAGTTACATAAATAAATAAACAAACATCAGAACGTGTCTCTCCAGTCTACTAAGGACACGAGGGAACATTTTACCAACTAGCTTTTATTTAAGGTTTAAACATTTCCTACATTTTGAGCTCATAGTGGCAGCAGTAGAGTTCATACTAACTAAGACAAAAGGCAGTTGGATATAAAGTGTTTTGTTAATTTTAGTCGTCTGATACAAACTGGTACCAGCAGGTCAGAGCTGCTGTACCCGAATCAGACATCAGTCCTGAGAACCAGAGTAGGAACGCCATTGAGCGCCAGCTGCAATGTAGCTCATCACAGCCAAAGGGTGAATGACTGTGTTGTAAAGCGCCTTGGGGGGTTGTAGAATCCTAGTGTCTCTTTTGCCTTGGACCCCAAAATTAAAAATATAAAAAATATAATGAAAATTTAAAAATAACGTAAAAATAAGAAGGAACATCTGTAAATATTATGCATTCCAATATGACAGCCTGATGATGTCACAATATGCAAATTAGACGAGTGAATTTGCTTCCAACACAAACCTTTATCTCTAACCATAGTCATGTCAAAACTGAATATTCTTTTGAAAAAACTCTGGCGCCTAAAGGGTTAAGATCATTGTTTGGAGGGGGGTGGGGTCACTGACTGGCTAGGGGGCGGAGCCACTGGTTACTTGTGAGTTTTTGGCTTTACTGCCCACAGCCTTTTCTGGGTCTCTTCTTTTGAGATTCTAAATGACAAAAAGCCACCGACTGAGCAGAATGTTCAACACCACCAACCGTGTCCGCCATTTTTGTTGTGTTATTTGTGTCACGTGGCATCACCTGGACCAGGTTCTGCTTATTGATTCTTTTGTTTTTTCCAGATGTGGGGCTGGAAGTTAATGATGCTCTGCAACATGAGCAGAGCTCTCAATTCTCACGCAATGAGCATTTTCCTGACTTGGACGTTTCTCACACCTGGGTTTATTTGTGCATGGTAGGAAATCCATTCAGGTCCATAAAGACACAGAAAAAGTGATCATAGAAGCCAAAAAAGGGCTGAACACCGGAAGAAAGGTACAAGAAACATGCTGATTACCCACAAACCAGCATGCAATGAGGGGAGTCTTTAGGCATATATGCAGCATCATTAAGTTTTCATTGGCGTTTAAACCGGCGAACACTTTCTGATAGACACTGAGGAGTGCCTCTGGGATGAATACGTCTTCAAAACGGCTTCACAGAAAATCTTCAGCAGTGTGTTGGTTTGTTGACAGCTTTTCAAACAGATCCTCGTTCAACATGGAGCTAAGATGTCAGAATTACTCTGACACGGCCCTGAGAGGATCTCTGATCCACAGTAATAAGCACCACACACACACACACACACACACACACACACTGACTCTATGTCTATGCCGTTGTGGGTCTGCACACGCTGCTGGCAGATTTTTGTCAGTCTTTATGGAGCATATGGAAAGGAAGTTAGGAGAGCATCTCAGACAAAACACAGACATCAATCAACTGGAGGGAAGATGGATGAGGGATGATGATGATCCATGCAGGCTGCAAAGAGCTCAAAGAGAGCAAGGAGAGGAATGACCGTGGAAATGTAGAGATCAGGAGGGGATTTCTCTTCTCTATGATTAGTTACATTACCTCCTGAGGTCACAAGAACAAGGGCCGCATCGGAGATCAGGGTTTCAGTAGGAACCCACCATTGGCCCCATGAAGACCTAATGCTGACATGATCGATGTCCACGTGTAGATGATCATGTCTGAGATTTAACCAAGCAACAAAATCACAATCATACATGAAACAGCCTCAGAGGCACCAACTGGATCCAGAGTCTCTGATAAAAGCTAATGAGTCTCTATCGTCCCTGTGGAGGAGCTTTGTCCCTTCAGAGAACCGTCTGAATTCAGCCACAATGGAGGCTTTTCCAGCAGGTCACAGGTCGGACATGGTCCTCCAGGATGTTCTGTTAGAAAGAAGAATTCATGGTTCCATCAGTTACAGCAAGTAGTCCCTGGCCGTTTCTCAATATGTGTACTTGTCTGTACTTGTGTACTCCGTCCTTGTGAAACGTCATCAACGATGGTCCAAGTACTGTTCCAATCCTAAGTACATATAATGGCAAGTTCACTCAAAGTTCCCGGATATGTTCTTGCTCCGCCCATTGTATCGAGGATGCACTGATGCGTCCTTCTGCGGACTTGGGACAGCAAAGTTTCCCATAATGCATTGCGCCTCTAACCGTTATACTCCGAACGGCAGAGGAGAAAGCTCATAACTGTTGTGTTTTATATCAGAAACACAAATAAATAAATATAAAGTTGTCTGTTATTGTAAATAATTGCGTATAACCTGTCAAATTTGCTGTGTATTTGTTTTTGTTTTTCTTTCAGACTCTTCACGATCCCTCAAAATGCTAATTAGCTAACCCACTATCAAAATAAAAGCATCATTGCTTTGTTTTGATGAAAAAAAACTTTTTTCTTCATTTAACAGCAGGAAATACTGATATTTTATCAATTTTGATCAAAAGTGGCCCAAATATAATACAAATAATAGGTTTTCGTTGTTTTTTTGTTATTTAAGGAACAGACTAGACTTTTATTTTTATGTCAGGAGTACGCTTGTTCCAAATGCCGTCCTCGTCCTCCCGTACTCGGCAGAACGGACTTTCTGGTGTCCTAGCCAAGAACACACTTGTCAAGTACACAAGAACGTACTAGCGTCCTTGAGTGTTAAGAAACGGGCCAGGTCTTGAGTAGAGCAGCTCCAGACCATCACACTACCACCACCATGACTCTACCCAGAAGGTTTTGGGATCATCAGGATGTTTTTGAGTAAATGTTGTTTTTACTCATCAGAGGTTTTCTGCGTCGCATCAAGAGGGAAGTCTGGGCCTCTCTGCTTAGGCAGCTGAAGTCGGTGTAAGGCTCCACACATCAGAACATGATGCAAATGCTGTGATTTTAGCCAGGTTCTAAAATTATTCCTGACGCGGAAAACCCAAGAAATGAAAGAGGACAGCGGTGTTCCTGCTTCCCTCGCCTGGATGAACAGCAAAGATATGAATAAGTCAGAACATCATGAACAGACTTGACTATTCTTCTCCCTGATCCACAGAAACATCTCTGAGCCTGTGAGACGTAAACGAAACAGACAGGTCTGGTTTGTCCTCGCTCATGTTTGCTCTTCCTCGTGTCTCTATCAGAACTAAACACCGGCCGATGCTTCCTGAGAGGCTGCAGCTCCAACAATGAACGATGTTTTTATTTTCATGTCCACGGTCGTGTTTCCTACTCTCCTGCCAACAGAAACACGAGCAACGCTTGTGGAAAGAAGAGGAAATGGTTCGACTGTTATCAATTCTTCTCTTTGGGCGTGTCGCTTCAGGAGTCTCCACAGCCAATCATCTGTCTCCGTTTAGTCCCATCTCCTGCATCCTCTACCCTCTCACCAACTAACTTCATGTCCTCTTTCCTCTCCGCCTCCTGCCTGGTGGCTCCACCCTCAGCATCCTTCTACCTACGTCATCATCGTCTCTCCTCTGGACACCTCCAAACATCTCAGTCCGTCCTCTCTGACGTTATCTCCAGAACATCAAACGTGAGCTGTCCCTCTGATGGACTCATTCCTGATCCTATCCATCCTCCAGTCCTGCCTCTCGTCTTGTCCTCATGGACGCTGTCTCTAAACCAAACATGGCTGCTCTCACTGCTGCCTTCTACACCTGAAACACTTTAATCACACCTGACACTTTTCTCCACCCATTCCCTCCTGCTTCACACGCTTCTCCGTATCTTTGGACCGTCGACCCTAAGTCCTTAAAGCCCCAGTGTGTAATATTTCTACCTGTTTTCTACTAAATTCTGTGCATCCAGTGCACAAACTTGTCCTTTTTCATTAATATTTCTCACCAACATCAATTCTAAATATTCCTCTCAGCTTCAAATTTTACATTTTTAATACATAAATTGTGGTCGACGCTCCATGGTCATCCTCCATCTTGAAATACGGTAGCTATTTAGGGACATACGAGCTCTGAGTTACGCGTTTACACTATGACTGTTACCTGAAAGAAACAGCAGAGGGCAGCAGTGCGCCGTGGAAGCATGGCGTCTGACAATGCAACTAAGAAGAAGAGACTAGCTGCTACACGTTGCTGTAACTTTGTTAGTTTGAATAACAAACAATGAAATCAAAAGACACATCAAATATGTCAGGTCTCATTGATTTCCAACACTCAGCAGCTGCTTATGATGAGAACCCCGCCCGCAACAGCTAGACACCAGCCTCTAAGTGTTGTTTTTATGACTCACCTCAGCTGATCTTTTCTTTTCTTCATAATAAAGCTCCCAATCCGGTCCCAACGTATCAGTTCCAAAGTCCTTCTTCAAGAAAGTTCCTTCTATTAAAGTCTCCTCTCTTACCGCAGCCTGCCGTGTCTCTCCCAACACGCTTCAGCGGGCGGCCGCTAGCCGGTGGCTACGTTAGCATTAGTTACTTTATTTCCACAGCGTGTCCCCGGCTCCAGCCAAACCTCATCGGCTATCCGATCGCTAAACAGCCAGTGGTTGATGTTAGCTCCATCTCGATCTTCACTGCGGCTCACACCATGTGCCACGATCAGCTGATGGCTAAGCGGCAGACGCTTGTTTACTCCGCTGCTCTGATCCACATGACACCGGACGCCACAGCTGATGCCACCCCTCCTCCGTGTGTGAATCGGTGACAGCTATGCTAGCTTCCTTCAGGACTGGTAGGTTGATATAACAGCTAACAGCAGTGTTTCCCATAGAAATGTTTATAGCCCTGTGCTTGTAGACTGAGGGGGGTGGACAAACACATCTGCTACTTTTACAAAGTATGGAGCTGAAAGCCCACGGAGCCACGACCCTCCTGAGGTCTAACGCTGTCCTGCTGCAAAGCCAAGAGAAATCACCCCTCAGATGTGACGGACACTGATTTATCAGACATGACAGACGATTGGACACCAATAAGAATGAGTTTGAACTCCTCAGTAAAATATTATGACGCTCAGAGCAGCTCAGTTTCTCTGAGCTGCTCAAAAAGTCTCGATGTTCACCAGAAGTGATGCATGAGTGCAACTTTCTCTGGGATGAGGACGATTAGAGCATCCTGCAGGAGTCAGACGGATTCAGCCTCAACTCCTGCAGCAGAGCCGAGAAACATACAGAAAAGGCGCCAGAAATTCATTCATTTATTTATTTATTTAGTCGTTTTCTTCTCTAATTTAAGGTAAAATGTCTGTATTGAGATTTTCTTTGAGCGTCGTCGTTTTAGTTTTATTGATGGCCTGTTGTGACGTTATTGAGATGAAAACATTTAAACTGTTGAAGCTTTAGATTTACTCTTTTCCTTGAGTTTACCTGATAAACCTGCTTGTTCTGACTTATATCAGGGGAGCTATTTGAAAAACCTGCTGAGGAAACATTCAAACTTTCTCCCATCAACCTACAGAAGATCTTAAATCTTCAACCCTGTTGCTTCATCTGACTGGAATATGAAGTCATCAGGACACAAACGGAGACGATCAGGGAGAAGTCTATGGAAACAGGACCCAATCCAACTCTTATGTAAATTTTTATAAGCTTCAGCGGTGCCAGGGCCAGACGCCTAAACATGATCAGAATCACTAACTTATATCTAGATCTGAAATTATATTAATTTTCTTCCAATAGTTTTTTCTCTTTCTGAAAGTTTCTCCTGTTGGCACCGCGGCCCGTACATGTCTGTGGATTATTGGTGTTTCGTCCAATCAGATTTAGTCTCTGTGTTGCCGGGGGGGGGGGCTAATCTGCCCAGAGTCTTCAGAATCAGTAGAGCAGGCCTTCGATAGCTGGGTTGTTTCAGACTCACCTGTAGACGGCAGACACCCTCAGGTCAGGAGTTTGTGAAACGTTATAAACATCATTTTTGTTCCAAATACAGAAGCAATAAATGAGGACGTCTGTCGTGGTTTTCAGCAGGTTATTTTAAACACTTTGACATCAAGCAGAGCTAAACACAGCCGACCAACATACTCAGTATAAATAACACCCCCCCACGTCTGGCTGTGGTGAGCAGAAGCACTCTAGCTTCTCCACAGACGTGTTCTGGTTGGTCTGATGTTGGAGCTCAGCCTTGAACTCCTGACAAACCGCAGTAACCAGACCGGTGGGCTGCTGCAGTCGCCCTGTTGTTTATTCACCAGACGAACGACTTCAGCCAGCAGGAGAAAAACGGTTTTTCTCTAAATGGTTTGACCAGCAGCAACGCTTCAGAGTTTCAGCTGCATCGAGTGTTTGTTACTGCCTACAGAAACAGGAAGGTGAGCCGCAGTGTGTGTCTCAAGATGGCCGTCATAACCAAATGACTGTGACTCGATCCGTTTTACAGGTCTTGAGCTAAACCATCACATGGTACCAGCTGAGAGTCTTCTAGACGTGACGTTTTGAGGGACATGAGCCAATTCTTCAGCTGCACATTTGGGTATTCTCCCTTTTATTTTGTCGTAGCGCTTCTACAGCCGTATTGGCTGTGGCCGTCCGTCTCTGCCACTGATGTTCTGTCCGTCTCTTGAGCGCCGCGGGTGAGTGAGGGACAGAGACGGCTTCTGGGGCCTCTTTATGGTAATAACACACGTTTGAAATTTTCTGATGGCACAAACTGTTGCTGTGTTATGGTATTTCAAACAAGCCCGTGAAACGTGTCAGAGTTCACTGTTAGAGCGTGTTTTTGTGACACGTCCAAGCAGCCCATCGTGGTAAAACAATGCAGGGAAACCTCTGCATGCATGTTAATAAATACATTTGAAAGTCATTTTTACCTTCGTGCATCATTAGAGTAGAACGAAAGTATTTTTTATAAAGTTCTTTAGATAAAAATCACAAGGGGCTTCACAAGCACATAGAAAATGGTAAATGGTATTTGATACAGCTCCTTCCAGGTTTCTACAACCCCCCAAGGTGCTTTACAACACATCCAGTCATCTATCCATTCACACACACATTCACACACTGTGTGATGAGCTACAGTGTAGCCACAGCTGCCCTGATGGAGGCGAGGCTGCCGAGCACAGGCGCCATCGGTTCTTCCGACCACCACCATCAGGCCACATGGCTTAAGTGCCTTGCCCAAGGACAACGACTGCAACAGATTTATTGGGGCTGAGTGGGGCTCGAACCTGCAACCATCCAATTGTGGGGCGGGCACTTAACTCCTCTGTCACCATCGCCCCAAAAGATTAAATAAGATAATAAAAAATTGTAAGAAATTTGTGAACCGAACTAAAATCGCAATTTCAGCAAGAAACACTGTGGTTCAGTCTTTTCCTGAAGTGGCTCAGGCCTGGAACGTTCTGAGAGAAGAGACCAGAAGAAACCAGGAACTCTACTCTAGCCAATCAGAGAACGACAGTCTGTGACATCACATTTTCAACTTGACTCGGTACACTTGGAACCACTGAAGAAGGATGGCACCCTGGTACCCGTTACCATGGAAATGCCTGTTTACTCCAGTAGCGTACGGTGGTGGTGGTTTCCACATCCCTGCACCGCCCTGACCTGCTGATCCTGATTTAACGTAAGTTTATCTTTAGGCTGATTATTTCTCTTCCTTTTCTCATGAATGTTGTTGCACTAAAACAATTTTCTGCTAAACCTTTGAGAACGTTCTTCAAAATCCCAAACCTTGAAAATATTCCATGATTATTCAAGTTTAGGGATTTCCAGCACCTGGAAAAAAGCAGAGTCCGACCCCCACTGATGGAGACAAACTCCTAAAAATTTTCCTAACCCTCCCCGTTTTTGTCTGAATTTGAAAATGAGCCTAATAAATCATTCTGGACGTCTCCGAGCAGCAGGCAGCGCTTAAGTCTTTATGCCATCACCACTGGAGGTGCAGCTCGAACAGATCCTCTAACCAAAAGCGCCGTTCCCTCCAGGCCCCGGGGCTGTCGGAGCAGATGTGACGGCTCCAGGGTTCCCGGTCGGATCGTGTGAATGAATTAATAACCACAGTTTTACACTTAAAACCACCAACGAACCAAAACAAAGATTCTTCTTTCTTTAGAATAATAACATCAAATCTGATGATGTCAGAGGAAATCATGTTTGACAAAGTAAAACCAAATCTGGACTGAACAGACTAAATGTATCAGATTATATTTAATTACCCGAGTTTGGATGTTTTCTGTCTTTTTTCCTGATTACTGAATATATTACGGTTCAGTCTGCCGTATTTGGGGGTTTTCGCTCCACTCTAAAGAAAGTTAGCTGACATTTTCCTGGATGATTTGTGTGAAACAGGAAGTTTGATTTCTAATAAAAGTCTTTAAAGTTGATTCATGTAGAAACTAAAGGACGTCGGTGGTCTGATCAGCTGGAGCAGCAGTTAATCAAGTTTTAATCTCGGTTTGGAGTCTCATATAAATGTAGATGATTTAATTTAAACAGATCTGTCTTCATCCAGAAAAATCCTGAATTAATAAAGTTTATATTATATTGCAGGTGACTAACAGTGTGTGATTTATCTAACCAGTATTTATAAAAGTGTCTCACCTTCTAACTAAACAGATGATTATTTTTGTAAAACTTGTGGGGTCATCAGGGATTTCAGCCAAACCAGATTGTGTGAAAATGACCAAACGTTTTTTTTCCAAATAAGCAAAACGGCTCCAGTCCTTTGAATTTTCCAGCTACTCATGCAAACTAAATATTATAAACTTTTAAGCCACCTGCAGTTTGGAATTAAACAATTATTTAGTCAGACCTGAGTTCTGGATTAGAGTCGGATAAAAAATCCATCACATGATGAATTACTCACCGTGAACGGGGTGGTGTCCCACCGTCAGGGGAATCGGCCGCTCCGGCAGGGCCTGGACATGCGTTTGTGTGTGTGTGTGGTAGTACTTAGGCTTGATGACGTACTGCTGACCAGGATGCATCGGCACGGTCCGAATCCTGGAGACAAAAATCACAACACAAACAGATGAGAATCAAAGTGGAGGATAAATCATCCAGGTCACACATCAAACAGGTTTCTCAGGTATAAATCACCTAAACCTGAGCAGGTGAAGCCAGGAAGCATGTTCACCTGTGATCTAAACGTCAGAGCAGCTGTTGCTCTGTCTTCTGTCACATGCAGGCTGCAGCCAGAACCTCTGATTTACCGCAGCTTCGACCTTTCAGGTATTCAGACCCGTGCCAGCACCTGGAGCTCTGCCTCTCTCATAAGGTAGATAATCTGCTCTAAAACGTCTTCCTCCAGAGGGGCCAGATTCCCCCGGTTATTCAGGAACAATGCTGCACTTCCCTTCTCCCAAAGCCGCTCCGACTGGAAGTGTGGGACTGACATCCCACTGCAGACACACAAAACTCCATTTGTCACTGTTCTAACAAAGCACTCATCTTAATAATCCAATAAAATATAAAATATCTGGTTAAAATCCTGACATTCCACTCTTCTTGGCTGAGTTCATTTAAACATTTAAACTGGTGGGATTCAGCCAAGGTTCATAAATGTCCAACTGGGTTGGGGTCAGAGCTTTGGAATTCCAGAATCTTAGAGCAAGTCACCCCTAAATAAACTTTATTTTTTGCTGATAAACTGTATAAATGAGTGTCTAATAGGGCTGTAGACATGTGTAGTCATTGTTTTTTGGTGAATCTTATCCCAAAATTAAAAAGTCTGCCTAAAACTGTTATTATTGCGCCCTCTTCAGGGTAAAACTCTGCACTACATTGAATTTGAATCAGCCATTGCTTCTGGGTAAGAGGTACCCTATGTCACATCTGGGTCAGTACGGTCGGGGCTGGGTGGCGTCGGTTCGGGCTCGTACGGGCGGTTTTTGTTCACATGGATTTCACACGGACGTCCCAGGAATGCAGAAATCCCCGAGCAGTTGGGCGGCGCAAAAGACGTGCTTTGTCCTCCGCTACTGCAGCTGTGGTGCTCAAGGCCACCTGCTCCATGCTCTCTCCTGTCTCTTCCCACTGAGCAGCAGTCTGCCGCCGTGCTGGAGCAAGAGCTCCAGGCTGCAGACAGAGAGATGTTTACTCCACAGCATCCAGAATGATAATGAATCGCACATGCGGGAAGCCCCCACTGGCTGATTCTACCCGCCAATCGGAGGCGGTAGGCATGAATTTCACCTGACCAATCAGTCCGTAGCATCACCTCGGGCCCAGTCGGCCCGCCAAGGAAGACGTCTGAAAAAAAGAGTCACCTCAGAACGGAAAACGCACATATTACCCAGATGTGAAACCAAATAAGCTCCCCAGCCTGGCCCGTAGTGACCCAGATGTCGAAGCGGCTTATGACGTTGCAGGTACCATGACATGGCTGCACTGCACTGCAGCCAAGACTCGGCCACGCCTCCAGCTGGCTCGGCCACTCAAAAGTCGATACAAAACGATACGGCTCAGAGCCGCTCGCCTCATTAGTCACTGCTGCAGCATCGCTCTCTCGGTCCGCCAGGTGACGCCTCCTTTTGGAGCACTTTTCAAACAGGAAGTGTGGGTGGAGTAAGACTCTGGTAGGGGGGGTCATTTATTAATGATGGACTGCTTTATCCAATCAGAAACCAGTTCACATGTGTTTGAGGTCGTTGTTCTGTTGGAACACCAAACAGGTTCAAGTTTCAACCAGGTTGTCTCCTCTTTCATGATTCTACCACCACCATGCTATTATTCTAAGACCAGGCTCATCTAGCTTCTTCTAAACATCCTTCTGATCACTGTGGTGATGGTGGCAGAAGGGTTAGGTGCCCGCCTCGTAACTGGAGGGTTGCAGGATCGAGTCCCACTCAGTCTGGCGCAGTCGTTGTGTCCTTGGGCAAGACACTTCACCCTCCTGGTGCAGGTGGTGGTTGAAGGGACCAGTGGTGCCTATGGTAGCCTCGCCTCCATCAGTGCACCCCAGAGCAGCTGTGGCTACGATGTAGCTCATCACCACCAGGGTGTGAATGTGTGTGTGTGTGGGTGGATGGCTGGGTATGTTGTGAAGCGCCTTGGGGGGTTGTAGAACTCTAAAAGGTACTTTATGAATACATGCCATTGTTTTACACACACACACACACACACTTTTTATTATTTAATTGAGGTCAGACAAACTTTTAACAGAGTGGTGTTTAATCAGCAAGCCAAATGGGAAACAGGGCATGTGCTCAGAATCATGATCGGGCCCTCATGACAATGGAGATAAGCGGCTTATCTCAACTTAGTTACAGGGACAAATCTACTGGGGGGGGGGTGGGGGTCTCTGGCATTAGCAACATATCTCAACCCAAACACAGACTGTTCCCGAGCTTCCCTCCCTCAAACAAATGTGGAAACCCAGTAAATCCAAAGCGAAGTTTAATGAATTTATTCATGATTTCATGATTCTCACAAGGACCCGGACGCCTAAACAGAAATGGACTCTGGTTATGGGCCGGCCACTGAACTCCTCTGCCACCGTGGCCAGATGGGCTCTAAACGAAGCTGCATTACAGTTAAACAGTGGATGCATGCTGCTCGTGTCTCACAGGGCCGAGAATACCTGGACACGTCATTTTGACACAACGTAACTGGCCTGTGTTTATATTCTTTTTTTAATTACTCAGAAATTTTATGTTGAACTTTAATTACACTACGTGTCAGTTGCACATATTTCCCTGCCGCTGATGCAATGAGCCGCTCTGACTGGGAAGTCGGTGCCTCTGATTACGGAACGACTGCAGAAAAATGCCATCATTAGCATCTGTTTCTGATTACAGCCTTAGAACCATGTGCTAGCATTACTGATGAAGTGGTGTTCATGTGTTCACACGGCCTGTCTGCACCGATTCTCTAACAGGAACCCTGTGTTGTATGGGGGGGGCTATATTCAGATATGGGGGGGGGGGTCTTAATAATGGAGCCAAAACAATTGGAACATTTGTTTTATTCTAACCGTGCACCCAAAGTAAAGTGCATTAAACATTTCTGTAAATATTAGAGGATTATAGAAAACTCCATGAACCATTAAAAGCCCAGTGCTCCTCACCTTCATCTCAGAGCTTTAAACTTAAATCATCTCCTGTTGAGTAATGATGGAGTTTTGTCTGTTTTTGTCAGACCTTGAGAATAAGTCCATGCACTTTTTTATGTGATATGAAAAGTTTCTTTGATCTTTAAAGATGCTCAGAAAATGTTTTAGAAAACTCAAAGGTACTATATTCATTCTTGGAAGAAGCCGTTCATGCAAGCAACATTTTGAGAAAAAAAAGTCCACCCCCTCTGCCCTAGAATCACAGAATCTGATGGCTGCAGATGATGGTACAACACTGGCTTGTGACACACAAGCAGCTCTGCTCCGAACCAAACCTCCTCCCACTCGCTTCATGACCCCCCTGAATGTAGTATGCTAGCCTATATAGCCT
Organism: Aphyosemion australe; assembly: GCA_006937985.1. NCBI lineage: Eukaryota > Metazoa > Chordata > Actinopteri > Cyprinodontiformes > Nothobranchiidae > Aphyosemion > Aphyosemion australe. Next base: position 110,356 of record SSNS01000075.1, read on the forward strand.
GTTTTTAGTTTTCTTAACTTCAAAACCACGTCAGATCAGTGCCACCGACAACCTGGGAGACCCACCACTAACACATCCTCCAGAACACGAACCAAACTGCGTCCTTTCTGCCTGCTCAAGGTGCTGTGCACAGGCACTCACACACACACACAGCAGAGCTTTGTTTTATTATCATTGACAGGGACATCAGTTAACAGGCTTGATGACAGTTCACGTTATTTTTACAGGAACATTTTTAAACGTTTTATGTCAAATTTCTAATGATTTGATGCTGTTGTGGGAGCAGATATCCAGAGACTTTCAGCACATGAACCGCAATCAGTGTGAATGGTAGTCCGTCCAGAAAACGAATGCCCTCCGTACCACTTCCAGTGTGAAACAGGCTCATCAGTGGCTTCACCAGTGGGTGAAAATGTTTGAGAAAAGTCTGGAGAAGTTCCAAAGAACGGTCACGAGAGGCTGGAATATCAGACAGGAGGTTTTACTCTTCTGTACATAAACAGACTGGTGAGTCGGTGTTGAAGGAGTAAGGCACTTCACGTGTGTGTGTGTGTGTGTGTGTGTGTGTGTGTGTGTGTGTGTGTGTGTGGGCTGAGTCAGAGTCTGCTCAGTCTTGGCCAGCGCTGCTCTGGCTAGAATCACAATCCACCGCCGACCTCTTCGGTCCATCCGTCCAAGTCTTTTCCCCAGAGAGCAGACAGACTCTGGTCTACTGTAGTGAACCCAGTGAACCTCGGCTCACACACATCAACAATAAAGACAGGGTGGAAAAATCCCTCTGAGCACAGAGTCACGGCTGTGTCCCGGCTAGCTGGGTGCCTGACGGGATCTCTACAGGATCAGGACCAGTCTTCACAACCCGGGAGTCCTCCTGATAACAGACGGCCTTTAAAACGAAAAAATAGCAGCTTTTTATGGAAAATCAGGAGGAAAATGATGACAAGAAAGTGTTTTTTTCTTGCCAGGAATGAAGCTGCTATTTTGAAGAACCTGTTGAAATTCTTTTTCCAAGACAAAGTTAATAAAGTGCTTCTCTCTCATGTGTCTAAAACCTCCACCAATAACACGTTTCAGACCAGAACCAACCACTGGACCATCCGGTTGAACCGCCGCTTTTCCCTGGGTCCTCCACTTATTCCACACTCACGTATCCAGCACCAGAACACCACTGGTGTGAGAGGTTCTCCGCTCAATAACATCAGAGAAGGAGAACCAGCCGGCTGCTACCACTTCAGCTTTAGGACAAACTACCAGAGTCCCAGAAAGAAAAACACCGTTTGAAGTCACGGACAACAGAAGACGTTTGGACCTGGAGACTGGTGTTTAGCGCTAGCTCGTTTCCTCTGGCATGGTGGGTTTCTGGTTCTGGTGGAAGCGTCTCAGAGAAGATACCCGAGGGGAGGGGTGAGTGCTCCATGACCGTGTTTATGTTCAAAACCTAGCTTGTTCTGCAGATTCGCTATAGCAGCTTTAATGTTAGGGTAGTGTTTGTGCATCTATTCAAATAGTGTTGTAGAAAGCCCTGGATACATTATGGGAGGCGTAAGGGCTGACCTTACCCTTAACTACAGAAGCCCAAGAGGGGAAAAAATTCTGATTTCCCTAAAATTAAATCTTCATAAATGAAGAATTTGAATTAGGAGATAAAACTGATTTATCGCCAAGCCCAACTTCCCAAATGAGACTGTTGAACATTGATACCCAACTTTGTTATTTGTTCAACCTCTATCAGTTTCAGAAAGTAAAACGTCAAGTGGGAACCAGCAGGGACACACACACACACACACACACACACACACACTCACACACCTTTACGAATTACAGCCCCCATACTTTGAGTCGTGCAGCTGAACCACACTGACAGCCATTACAGCAGCATTAGGCTGTCATCTGTGATTTATGGGCCGGACAGAGATCACGGGGAAACATTCTTCATCACATCCAGCCTTATAAACACACAAAACCACATGGGAATTATATTAAAGTGCCTCTGCTATCTTAATGCAACTGCCCGCTCCTGCTGACACCCCCAACACTTCCCGTGGACATTCATGACCCGTCTGTTTGCTCCCATTTCTCCTCCAAGTGTTTCTCATGTTTTACGCCACTCACTTGACAAGTGAGTTTATACAAAGAGGGTGGTTTGAAAAATGGACCCCAACATAATAACTATAGCCCTGATATTATTGAAGTTGTGATGAAAATCACAACAGGACCACAGAATGGAAACTTTAAAGCATCGATTCTGAGCCGGGCCAAAAGCTAGGAGAATGACTCGTATGTTTCTGCCTCAGTTTGTTCAAACTTCAGAAGATTGTTAAGAATAATCAGGCAAATTCTAGTCAATTACAAAGTTTGCACTGGGTTGGTGAAGAAGGAGCAGTCCAGCATCACCAGGACCGTCTCCCAAAGCTGATCCAGGTGAGGATCAGAGCTCCACCAGAGCAGGTCTGAGTCCATCTGCAGCTCAGTGAGAAGTCTTCAGGAAGATGGTCGGGTGTCAAGAAGAGCCGCAAAAAAAAAAACCTGAAACCAACGAGGAAAGACTGATGTCCTGCTTAAGATCCAGGGATTGGACTGCTGAGGACTTGAGTAAAGTCATGTTCTCCGATTGTTTGGAACAACTTAAGAGAAGGTGAGCACTCCCATCAGTGTGTGGGTGGGTGAGCCAGGGGAGTGGACTCAGAACAGCCATGACTAAAGAAGGGTACCTAAACATTATCCCAGAGGAACTCCTTCAATCACCCATCAAAAGCTTGGTGAGGAACAAAGTCTTCTCCAGCATGATGGAGCACCAGGCCAGATGGATAAAGTCAGAACTAAGTGGATCAGGACCAGAACATGTTGGGTCCAGGTCCACTAGTAAGCTCTCCAGACCTTCATCCCACTGAGAACTTGTTGGGTCCAGGTCCACTAGTAAACTCTCCAGACCTTCATCCCACTGAGAACTTGTTGGGTCCAGGTCCACTAGTAAACTCTCCAGACCTTCATCCCACTGAGAACTTGTTGGGTCCAGGTCCACTAGTAAACTCTCCAGACCTTCATCCCACTGAGAACTTGTTGGGTCCAGGTCCACTAGTAAACTCTCCAGACCTTCATCCCACTGAGAACTTGTTGGGTCCAGGTCCAGGAAATTTGTGGGCAATTCTGAAGAAGTGGGCAAACAAAAACCCACAAGTTTAGAAAAACATCATTATGTAAAAATGCACCACCACCACCACCAGTCAGGATGTGGTCCAGAAGCTGATTTGGAAGCATGAAGCGTGAACTGCAGAGTGCCCCCCCACCCCCACTATACACCCTCTGCCACCCCAACGGTTCCTTAAATCACAACGGGCCGAGCTTCAAGCACGGGAGCAACGAGGATTAAATCACTAATTAGATGTTTTTATTTGTCCATTTATTTATTTTTATTTATTTACTCAACCTAAAAGACTTTACCAAATATCCTCTGGTCCGTTACGGCTCCACCGCCCAACAAAAGCCGCATGGAGGTCGGACATTCAGCTGGAGCCTCCTTCCCAACATCGTAGAGCAGACTCAGAATATTTTCTGAGGATTCGGGAACTTCGCTCTAATCTGACCGTCTCTGTTTACACCAGCATGAGGAGAAGTTGTGTCGTCTTTTATTTTCACGACATCGTTGGAAACCTCAGCAGGAACAAATGAGGAAAATGGCTCTTTGTGGGAGATAAATCTCCTCTGCAAACACAGATCTGGAAACAATTACGTACGTCTGGCGTTCCACTGTGAACATTTAACGCAGCAGATGCTTCAAATATCACTCATCCCACCGGCATGAAGAGGACGCGGTGCCGGGTTCCTGACATTAACACCGAGCAGAAAAGTGGAGAATTGCTTCGTGTCTTTCACATCCACCAAGCAGAGCTGACAAGGTGTTGGAGGCACTTCCTCAGAGTGTGAAGGAACTGCCGTCTCCAGTTGTCTGCAGCAGCGAAAGTCATAACAAACCAAGGTCTAACCACAGCAGGAGCTAATAGCATCTCATCTCCATGTGTGAACGTGCTGGGAGGAATCCAACCCCTTATTACACTGACAGATGGTTAAACGCGTGAATGGATGAGATGAACCACAAACAGTCATTTCTCACCCGAAACTATTGATGATATTAAAAACACTCCTCCTGTCATCTCAAAGTGATGCTCTCAGTATCTACAGAGAGGTCTAGACCCACTGGTAGGGATGGGCAATCGGACAAAAATAATGAATCAGGATTTTTATTCTGTGAAATCACAACATAATTATTGTTCATTTTTACCTTTTTATATTAAAGGTGCAGTACAACATGTTTTTTGGAGCATCGTTTGCCACATAGCTTGAAATGCTCTTCACACACCGATCGCCTATGAAACGTGCACTCCTGGAAAAACCTCATCCAATCATCATAACCCATCCATCAAACCGCTCCATCTGCTTCCATGAGACACACCGTGCTGTCGTGGTGTCTTATGGAAGCCGTAGCAGGACTTTTGCAGCTTTCGTTCTGCCTGCTTGGTAGTGATGCTACCGTAACGCCAGACTTGTGAATGAAGATTAGGCCTTGGTGCAACAGCGGGCGGTGTCGTGATCACGTGTGGAATCTAGTCAACACCAACGCCTGACTCACTGACTTGGTCAGTAAACATTTATTGCATGGTTGATTTTATAAATAAGAGCTTCTGTTTTTTATTAGATTTTCTTTATTTTTAAACGAGTCCACTTACATAAAGGTGGAGCTGCACTTAAAGGGACACTAGTCAGTTTTGGCTTGTTTTTAGCACCCCCTAGTGTCCGTTAGTGAAAGCAAAAGGTAAACTTCTCTCCTCACTGTGCGTTGGTCTTTTTAACACCTTAGTCTAACAGCTGAAATGTCTCCTCAGCCTTCATTAGTGTCTACAGGAGCGGTTCATCACTAAATCAAACACATCAGCTGTGTTCATGATCTAAAACATGCTGGAAACATGCTGGAAGCAGACTGCAGATCCAGGTAAGTCCCAACAGACCGGACCGGCAACTGTGAAGTTACAAGTGGAATATCCTGGCCTCAGGGGGCGACAGGGGCTGGGTGGCCTTTCATTTACCCTGTAAAGGGTCATTTTAGCACAAACTGGCTCAAGAAAATGATTTAAAAATATGAAAAAGTTGCAAAGTGTCCCTTTAATAAACAGGAAGCTTGAAGATGATCAAATGTTAGTAAAAACGGTGGAATCAAAGAGTCGTACTCACTGCTGCTGGATGTGCTGCTGGATGTAATGGGGTCTCACAAACTGGGGGGCCGCCTTGACTGTTAGTTTCATCTGGGCCATGTTATTAGAGGTGGGGGGAGCAGGGGCAAACCCATTAGGTAACGCTTGCTGAGGAAGGGGCCGCTGTGGCACCACGTGGTTCCCATTAGCGTGCCCGTTCCCGGGCACCGTGGTCTGCTCACACGCCTTCCCCTTTGAGCCGGGTTTGCAGACACAGAGCTGAGGCCGGAGGCACATTCCTCCGTTCTGGCACTGAGGGACGCAGTTGGCTGCAGAACAGAACCCAGCCGGAGCAGAAGAAGAAAACACAATAATAAGAGATTAGGGTCCGAGATCAACCACACACTTTTAGATGAAACACTCATTTCTTAAAGCCTGCGTGCGTCTGTATTTTTACTGTGAGAGGTTTAAATATTTGATGGTGACAAAAACATCTAATCTGTGAAGAAGGTTCGTGATGAGACTTTGTGACAATAGGCAGGGCTCCTGACCAGCATATTCTAGCCGTTTTCCTGCTCCTACACACCTGATTTAACGGATGAATCACCTGTTCAGCAGCTCATCAGGCTCTGCAGAAGCCTGCTAATCACGTGCTGATTAAAATCAGGTGTGTTGGAGAACAGGCAGGACGATAGCTCTGAGACCTCTGAAACAACACTAAACCTAAACCCTCTGAAACATGAGTGAATGTCTAGGAGTGAAAATCTATACTATGAATATCTATCAAAACTTTATTTATGAAGCTTTTCACACAGCAAATGACCCCACAACAACAGACAGTTTCCCACCTCTTCCCAATAGATTAAAAGCATCCCTCCCCTTATCCCCAACCCCACCCTGCACACACACACACACACACACACACACACACACACACACACACACACACACACACACACAAAAGCTAAAATGAAAGGACAACTGATGAACAGGCAAATTTCTATCTGTATCTATGTGCTGCAGTCCTGATCTTAATTTAATCATGTGTGTGTGTGTGTGTGTGTGTGTGTGTGTGTGTGTGTGTGTGTGAGTGTGTGTGTGTGTGTGCAGGAAACCAGCAGAAAGCCTGTAATTATATGAGGTTCTACTCTCCTCAAGCAGATTATGAAGGCATCATTTTTCAACTACAAAGTCTCTCCTGCAGACAGCCGAGGTTTACACTCAGCTCTCCAACACGCACACACACACACACGCACACACACAGGTATGTACATATTGCATGGATGTGTTTGGTTAAACGACGCAAAGGAAGCTGATGGGAGATAAGAGCCACACATCTGGACCTTCTTCAAACTCCTGCATGTAAATAATCTGTAATCCTGACTAAAATCTCACTAAGTAATAAAGCTAACTACTGTCAGTGGTTCTCATGAGGAACCCACTCAGCCACCTTCTGTAGCAACGCCCTGTTGAAAGTGTGCGTGTGTGCGTGCGTGTGTGTGTGTGTGTGTGCCTGTGTGCGTGTGTGTGTGCGCGCATGTGTGTGTGTGTGTGTGCCTGTGTGCGTGTGCATGTGTGTGTGTGTGTGCGTGTGTGTGTGTGCGTGTGTGTGTGTGTGTGTGTGCGTGTGCATGTGTGTGTGTGTGCGTGTGTGTGTGTGCGTGTGTGTGTGTGCGTGAAACAGGAAAAATGACTCAGACAGCAGCGGGTCTCTGCTCCCCAGGGGTCCCAGAGGGTGTGTCGCCTCTCCACTCAGCTTGTTAGACCAATTAGTGGCTTTGAGACTTGTGAAAGTAATTAATGAAGGGAAAAGCAAATATCTGCTGAATGACATCTGGTGGTGTGAGGAAAACTCCTGCCTCCTCCCTCCGCCACACACACTCCTCTGACAGCTGCAGCCCACAGGAATAAACCTGCCCCAGAGGAGAAGTTTACTATTTATTAGTTGTTTATTTGCATCCCAGCAGGATTTTAGCCTTCAGGTTCTTCCAGCAAAGAGACTCATGTTGGACACGTTCTTCTACGAAGAGCATGAAGCTCTACAAACCATCTGGAAGGAACGCTCCTGACCAGCGTGGAAATGCCGCTCCACCCTGTGGTTTCAGTCTGGATTAGGCAACCTCAGAGAGATTCATTCAGACAGAACTAAACAAGTAGAGCAGCAAACGCAGCAGGTTCATTATAGGGATGAGCCCGATGTCCTACAGACACGATACCATGTCAGATAGATAGATAGATAGATAGACAGATAGATAGATAGATAGATAGATAGATAGATAGATAGATAGATAGATAGATAGATAGATAGATAGATAGATAGATAGATAGATAGATAGATAGATAGATGATAGATAGATAGATAGATAGATAGATAGATAGACAGACAGACAGACAGACAGAGACAGACAGACAGAGACAGACAGACAGACAGACAGACATATTTGTATTAGTATTTGTATTCGAGTAAAACTCAAAATAGGTGTAAAAATCCATTTTGTTTTTGCATTACACTTCTACTTTATGTTATAGAAGTGTAATGCAAAAAAATGAAATAATTTTTACACCTATTTTGAGTTTTTACTCAAATACAAATACTGATACAGATACTTTCCCCTCTCAACAAACACAAATACTGGCTGCTGTGCACACCTCTAGCAGATAGATGTTTATCAGTTCAGATCAGAGTAAATGTGACCTTTAACCTCCTCTGAAGGAGTTGAATCGTTCTGATTCTGCTTTAGAGAATTAAAACGGAGCTTTTGTTCTTCCCACTGTTCTGAACCATAACCTATGCATATCATTACACCTCTGGGTAGATGTTTAATAGTATTTAGTAGTACTTAAATCAGTACTAGCTATCAGCAAGAACTCAAATGTAAGTACTTGTAGTATCCCTGATTTCTTAGGGTCTCTCTACTGCTTCAAGACTTCTGTTCTCCAGTAACTGTTCCAAAAACTGGAAAAAGCTGAGGGAATACTTTAAGTTGTCCTGGGACTCTATGTAAAGAGCCACTTTGTTCATAAATGAAAACATTCACTCCCCATGCAGTCCCGGGACAAAGGTCCGAGCCAACAACGCTGCGTCTGTTTAAACTCACGTCAGAAAATATAAAGTTCTCCTTCCAGAGCTCAGGAGGGCCAAAGAAAGCATACAAGCTTATCACGATCATCACTTCTTCTGGTGGAGCAATGATTTATGTCTCATTCAGGATGAAGAGATGCTAACGAATGTTTAAGTCTAATGACGACAACAGAGAGGAACGTCAGCCCGGTGCGTCTTCATCTAAATGCATCAGAGCCCAGTTCACCAAGGACCATGTAGACCACCAAGCGTCTGGCTGTTAGAAGTAAAACGTGTCCACCTGTGTCCAGGTTCTTTAGTGTTTCTGTCTTTCTGGGAGACGTTTCTATGGTTACAGACAGAGTTACGATAATCCATGAACAAAGAGTCCACATCTCCAGTGTTGGTCCTTCTAGACCTCTGTAGTCCACTCTGACCTGCAGGTCCAGATCCTGACTGATGGAGCTCATTCTTCATCATCAGTGTTGGTCCTCCTGCCTCTGGAGGATGGACCACAAGTTCTCAGTGGGATCAAGGTCTAGGGAGTCTCCTGAACCCGGACCCAACATGCTCTGGTCCTGATCCACAGTTCTGACTTTATCCTTCTGGCCCAGTGCTCCATCAAGCTGGAGGAGACGTTGTTCATCACCAGGCTGTTGTTGGATGGTTGGAGGAGTTCCTCTGGGAGGATGTTTAGGTACCATTCTTTATTCATGGCTGAACTGGGAGTGAGTCCACTATCTTGGCTAAGGAGAAAGGACCACACACACACACACACACACGCACGCACGCACACACGCATGCACGCACGCACGCACACACGCACGCATGCACGCACGCACGCACACACACACACACACGGTCCCAGGATGGTTTTCAGTGACTTTTTTGCTGCCCTTAGCTGTACAAAAGGACCCCAGATCCATCTACACCTCCACCACCAGAGATCCTTCTACATGAGGCGGATTTTATCTAATATCGAACTTCTCGTCCCAAACATCTCAAAGCAGGACTACAAACTTTATTTGCAGGAAAACAGAACTTTTACAGCATAGAATTCCTAAAATTCATAGACTATTTTATTCTGACATCCACCATCTACCCTAAGATGAGTTACGCCCAATTACCTCAAACATGACATCACTGCTGCCCCTAAAAGCTGAGCTACATTAGTATGTGGACATGACGTTTTCCACTTTGGGTGGTGTGTGTGTGTGTGTGTGTGTGTGTGTGTGTGTGTGTGTGTGTGTGTGTGTGTGTGTGTGTGTGTGTGTGTGTGTGTGTGTGTGTGTGTGTGTGTGTGTGTGTGTGTGTGTGTGTGTGTGTGTGTGTGTGTGTGTGTAAGGTCCATGGTGAGGAGCTGCAGGGTAAAATCGTTCCCTTTGTGTCACTGAATTGAAAAAAGATGTTAAGATTCCAGAGAGAGGGAAGGAAAATTGCTGTGGGGTAACTGCAGCAGCCTGTTTAACCTTGCATGTAGATAGGACAGATGTTGGCTGAATTCAGAAGCAGGAGGAAGTGGAAAGATATGACATCTATATATGAGGTATTGAATTCCATATTATCTGAGTCACTGCTGGCCCTCAGGAGCCCAGATAGGCTCCGATAAGGATGCCTGCTAAGAATTTATGGCCCCCGCCGACACTTCGAAGCGAGGGATTCACTTATCGTACCGCCAGCCAGCCCTGACATTATAAACACATTCCTATTAAAAGTCCTTGTTTGTCAAAGTAATGAAGTGACTTCAGCTGATCCTGTCACAAACTATTAAAGCACTTGGAAACACTTAGAGTAGTCCTGACCAAGCTGGAAGTACTGAGCAGTTTGGTTTTCACCACATATTAGAATCCAGGACAAGAGCCAGTTAAAAACTCCTACGCTGGACAAAGACCAGTCAGGGTGTGTGAGGTTGGGCTTGGAGTTCAGGACCCAGAGGATGCTCGCTGGCCTGGATCAGCTGACTTCAGACCAGCAGATTAACGCTAAAGCCGTTGAAAGGGACACAGATGATTCCTCAGCAGGTCCGAGTCTGCACCGAGGAGCAGTCTGAAGCTGGACACCTTGAGAAGAAGTAGTTGGCCTCATCCTGGTCGTTGGAGATCACAGCCTTCTGATTTGGAGTGTTTAGATTGCTGTTTACACCTGATCTCTGTGTGAATCACACAACTACACACTAAAGCGATCAGGCTCGGAGTGTGTCACGTCTAAAACAATCCAGGTGAAAACATAGAATGTGTCGATTCTACAACCTCGTCACACTTTCAGGTCCTGCATGACTTTACACAACCCGCCACTAAATCAACGAAAATCATAATTCTTGTTACAGATTCCTTAAACGTGAAACCACTCTGCGATTATTCAGAGAGAATAATCATCTTTCAAAAGGATGGAGCGCCCTGAAAGCGAGACCCGAATGAGGTTTGTGATCGACGAGAGCTCCAAACTGATGAAGAGTTGGCAAAGTTTCTTTAGGACAGGTAACTACTGAGTGATTTATTGTATTTTAGAGATTTTTACCCAAAGATTTTATTAAAATAAAATAAATAATATTGCAGATAATTGTTGTATGCTGCGTTTAGGCTAGTGCGGTGCTAGCTTGAATGCTAACTCAGACTGAATGAATCAGTCTGTAAACCTCAAGCCGACTGTAGAAGAAGAGGGTGGGGAACAAAAAAAGATTTATCTTTTGTGTGTTGGAGCTCAGTGATTAGTGTTTTGTTCTAGGACTACACGTTTCCTGTGCAGTCGCCGCGGGTCGACAGGCAGGGCAGGCAAATGCTTGGGGCCCCCAGAGTCAGAGGACTCCAAAGATCTTTACACTACAGTGAATCATTCATCCATGCCCACGCTGGTGGTGATGAGCCACATTGTAGCCACAGCTGCCCTGGGGCGCACTGACAGAGGCAAGGCTGCCGAGTACAGGCGCCACCGGTCCCTCCAACCATCACCAGCAGGTAAGGTGGGTTAAGTGTCTTGCCCAAGGACACGACAGCAGCATTGTCTGTCGGGAGACGGGATCGAACCTACAACCCTCTGATTACTGGACAACCTGCTCTACCTCCTGAGCTACTGCTGCTGTCTCTGCTGTCCGAGTGCATTTGATTACCTTTTCTTCTTTAGTCAGATAAAGGTCCAACCTATGGCACGCTAATACTGAAGTTTGCACCCACCTTATTCCTATCCCCCAAGATCCTTTGCATGAAATATGCAACCTACTTCTGGTCCGGCGTTTGTTTACATGGCGACCATAGATGGATGATGAGATCCGTTCACTCTAATCCATTTTTACGGAATTTTTAGAGACGTAAACTATGTGGTAACACCAGCTGTCACGGCTCAACGGGGCACCGTTACACCCCCTCTGCCTACTGCCATAGAGGAGTGGGAGGATGATAGGAATATCTGACCAAAGCTAACGTACAGTAGCATTTTAGCTACTTTCTTAAGTCTGTGGCGTCCGACGGCGAGCTAATAAAGGCTTATCAGTGCCTACATAGTAATAAGGTTGGTTGTGTTTCGTTGAAAGAGGTGGGACACAATTTTAAGCCGAGTCAGAGCCTTAATCCCTCATCATCACCAAATCTGGGCTTGAGCTTCTACATCAGGTCTAATTATCCTTTTTAATGAATTTGATCGTGTATAATGTTAAACACTGACCTTATTTCTGCTTGTTGAAAGCATAATTCACCTATTATTTTAGGCCTCAAATCAGTGTATTAATTTTAGAAGTATTTTTATTTCAGGTTGAGAATCAGTCAGACGGGGAAAGACCAGGTCCTCGTGAACATACATCCAAAATGCAGCCACTCTCTCTCTGTCTTAGTCCGAGTGCATGTTCCGAGCATCGCTCTTGTATTTAACCATCTCTGGTTGTTTGTACAACAGCACAACATGTTCTCGAACCACACAAGTACATTTTTCGGGGGCAAATCATTTTATAATCCTCATGAAATGTTCAACAAGCTGCTACGAGAAACGAAACCTCCCCATCAAACCAATACGTGCTATTTCCAGTATCTCACAGGATGTTTCTCACATCCTCGTTTTTACACGAGCCGGCCCAGGAATAAAGGGGACAGAGTTTTCACCCAACATGAGGTCATGTAGACTGAACTTACGCTAGCGTGCCGAGTGTGCAGTGCTGCTGAACATGGGGGTGCATTCTTCTACATGTTGGAGCAGACTGAGGAGTCGGAGGTAGAATAATACAGATTTAACCGGCAGCAGTGGAGTCTTCATCCAGATCAGGGAAAACGTGTTTATTGATCCGAGGACTTCCACTCAACGTGCATCAGCGCTTGATAAGAAGTTATTTAATTTAGATATTTTTTATATCATTTAGTATAAAACTCCTAAATATTGAGAAGGATTGGGAACTACGTAGAGCTCGAAGATTCAAATTCCAGAATTAGTCTTTTATTAACACGTGGATGTTAGCTGACAAATCTAGACTTTCCTTATGAATCTGTGTGATTTTCACACGCTAAGGTGAGATGTGAAGTCTGATGCACACAAATTACACTTTAGCACGACGTTTCTAGCAGAAAAACATCCAAAAAATGTCTGAAACGGTTTGTTGTTGCAAGATCGACCAGAGAGGAAGTCAGCTAGCGTTAGTCTGACTTTAAGCTAACTCCTCCACATGAAAACACAACGTAGAGAAGAGAGGCGTGAGCTTATTACCAGTCTGATGGACGGGTTACGATCCAATCATTCAGAATGGGACGTGCACAATGATTGGATGAGGTTTTTCCACGTTTCAGAGATTTTTTTGACTAAACGTTTCATTTATTGGTTGCCATCGGTCTGTGAAAAGCTTCAGAAATGCTCCAGAAAACATCTCAGACTGAGCCTTTAATTGTATGAGATAAATATAAGATGTGGCGGGGATTTTAGATTTCTATGTGAAACTCTTTGACATGAAATTACAACTATATATAGATATATAACTATCTTGGGTTTTTCTTGTGTCCTGACGGCTCACACTAAACAGACGACGCATAAAGATTTGGTTCTTTAATAACATTTTCTTTACAAGAGTGAACGCTCAGGGAGCCAGACGACTCAAATACCGAGACAGAGTTGTAAAAACAGCTGATGGTCCCCGACCCTGATATCAAACGGGCCGCGGTCCAAACTGAACGAAGCAGCTCCACTCCCAGAGTTACTCAGTCTGCAGCAGAACCGGGATCCATGATCCGTCCACTTTAGGCCAATTTGACAAAGCGCTATTCTTTCCTGCAATTCAATCAACTGACGCCACTCGACTCCCTCCAGTCTGGAGGAGCTGAAGGAATGTCTGCTGATCGGCTCCGGAATCAGATGAGTTTTGTCTATCTGGGTCACGTGTCGCCCGCTGCTGCCAGAATCAGGAGGGAGACTGGAGGAGGGCTCTGCATCAGGAGGTGGATGTCCATGCATCTGCGTCCATTTCTGTTTATTAGGGTCAGGGAGGACAAGCAGGAACATTCCTGAGCCCCACAGCCATTTATAACACGAGTCTGACAGGTACGCAGCCAACAGCTGATGGGTTTTCTGTGCCGAGCCTGGCGCTGTCAGGGTTAGGAGGCTGGAGTTAGGAATGGGACACCACCGTGGTTCTGCCTCAGGTCTCATGTTGGAACCACTACCAGGTCCTCGTGGTCGTGTCTGGTGGCCCCGAAGGACGGTGAGGATGTTCTTGACATGATTAATATTATCGTTACCAGGCGAGGCACGTACGCCACAGCCAGCAGTCATCCTCGTGTTCGGTTCATGGTCGTATCCTCCTGAGACCGGAGCTTTTATTTTGACCTTTTAAACCACTTTGTAGACTGAAAAACTCCTTCTAGACCAGAACTCCTGTCCTCCAGCTCTGCTATTCAGCATGTTTTAGTTGTTTCTCTGCCCCAACAAACCTGATTTTAACTAGCAGGTGATTAACAGGCTGAACAGGTCATTAGTTAAGGAGGTAAGTTACAGGTGAGCTCCTGCCTGTAACCATGTTTACCAGCAGCTAGAACAGCTGACGTCGTTGCAGAGTGAACTTACGTTTGGTGCATCGCTGAGATCCTGCAGTTTTACTCCATCCATGGCAGCACTGACCTCCACAGACGTTCACCCTGCACACAAAACAAGCAGAGGCAAAGAAAGGATGAACCCCCACAGGTGCAGACATGTTATCCAACACCAGCAGCTGGATTGGACACGTGTTCCGTCTCCTACTGCTGTAAATCAATACGACACACTCAGATCAGCCCCACATACCTGAAACAACCAGGTAGGCTCACTCAGCTCAAACACCAACAGCGCTGCCAGCGTCACACCATAAACAAAACTTTATTCTGACTTTTCTGACACCTACAGTCATTAAAACGTCTAAGACAAATCACAGCATCATCTCAGGATCTGATTCCTGGTCTTGGCTCAGTCTGGTCTCAGCAGATCCAGATCTGGTCTTGGCTCAGTCTGGTCTTGGCTCAGTCTGGTCTCAGCAGATCCAGATCTGGTCTTGGCTCAGTCTGGTCTTGGCTCAGTCTGGTCTCAGCAGATCCAGATCTGGTCTTGGCTCAGTCTGGTCTTGGCTCAGTCTGGTCTCAGCAGATCCAGATCTGGTCTTGGCTCAGTCTGGTCTCAGCAGATCCAGATCTGGTCTTGGCTCAGTCTGGTCTTGGCTCAGTCTGGTCTCAGCAGATCCAGATCTGGTCTTGGCTCAGTCTGGTCTCAGCAGATCCAGATCTGGTCTTGGCTCAGTCTGGTCTCAGCAGATCCAGATGTTCATGATACAGAAATCCTGAAATGTGCGTTGGTCAGCAGGAAAAACACAGACAGGAAGTGGATCTAAACCTGGATCCGGGGAGGTTTGATCCATGATGGAGTCAGGCTGTAGGGTCAGAGACTCTAAGATGACTGACGGTCTCCAACCAAAAGGTTTAGATCTTATTCATCAGTAAAAGTTTATGATGGAAATCCCTCCTCATATGTATATTAAAAAGCTGCAGCCAAATGTTTAGCTGGGTTTTCTCAAAGATTGCTGCTTTTGTGTTTTTAGATCTTTCTGTCAGACGTTTCTATGGTTACAGAAGGACAATCACAGCATTTCATGAACATAGAGATCACATCTCCAGTGTTGGTCCTTCTAGACCAGGGTTTCTCAACCCTGGTCCTCAGCGCCCCCCTGCCCTGCATGTTTTCCATGGTGCCCTTTCAAACACCAGTGTTTTACCTGCTGCCACACACCTGACACAAATGAGTGAGTGATTAACAGGCTTCTGCAGCCATGTGCTGAAGCAGAGACATGAAAAACATGCAGGGCAGGGGGCCCTGAGGACCAGGGTTGAGAAACCCTGTTCTAGACCTCTGTAGTCCACCCTGACCTGCAGGTCCAGATCCTGACTGATGGAGCTCATTCTTCATCATCAGTGTTGGGTTAGTGTTTGTCCGCCTGCCTCTGGAGGATGGACCACAGGTTTCCTGGACCTGGACCCATCATGTAGATCAGGGTTTCTCAACCCTGGTCCTCAGCGCCCCCCTGCCCTGCATGTTTTCCATGTCTCTGCTTCAGCACATGGCTGCAGAAGCCTGTTAATCACTCACTCATTTGTGTCAGGTGTGTGGCAGCAGGGAAACACTGGTGTTTGAAAGGGCAACATGGAAAACATGCAGGGCAGGGGGGCGCTGAGGACCAGGGTTGAGAAACCCTGATGTAGATGTTCTGGTCCTGATCCACTTTGTTCTGACTTTATCCTTCTGGCCCGGTGCTCCATCATGCTGCAGAAGACTTTGTTTATCACCAAACTGTTGTTGGATGGTTGGAGGAGTTCCTCTGGGAGGATGTGTAGGTACCATTCTTTATTCATGGCTTTTCTGAGGCTGGGAGTCTACACCCTGGGCTCAGAACAAACTTTGTCTAATACAACCAGAGATGACCAACATCACTCAACGTAACACAAGGTCACCAAAATACGAAGGCTGTGAGAACAACACCAAGTTAATCTGATGCAGGACCTCCAGGAGATATTATAACTCTCAGTAATAATCCGGTCTGACCTCATCAGTTGGTCGCTTTGGTCCACTGAGGGTTGTGTCTTTGTGTTCAGATCTTTTAAAGTCAGACTTTCTGTGGAGAAGACCTGAGCCGTCTGTTTCTCACCTGCAGTGAAGAACAGAACAAACTCAGTCTAGAGTATGACTTCAGGAGCTGAGCTAACTCAGGAGAAGACTCCGCTCAAAGCAAACCTCAAATATTTAATAGCTGCTCAAGAAAATGCTTTGATGTGGATTTTTCCACCACATCACTTTTGCCCCAGATAGTTGTGACAGTTATTTAAACGGGCATTGCGACACGTTTTCCACGGGGAGTGGCTGTGCTGGACTGAGTTCCAACAGTCGGTGTAAACAAACAGAAATCTAAAAAAAACATCTAAACTCTTTAAATCCACTTGACTGTGTCCTTCAATCCCAGACCATCATCCCTCCATCGCCGTGCTGACGTTTGGCTTTCGTTGCCTCTGTGCATTATGGGTAAGCATCTCCACTTTGGTCTCTTCTGACCAGAGTTCCAGGGCTCTTGTGGTAATTCCAGATGACACTTTGGAAACCTAAAACCACGGATCTCGGAGAGGTTTCATCTTAATTGTGTTCTGCGCTGTCGAGGCCCGGTGACAGGACGGTGAAACGAGCTCAGACATGCTGTCTGGTAACAGCGAACAGGTCTGCATCACGGCGGTTTTATTTTACATGCATTCATATTTATGTCATTTTCACATTTTTCTGTCCGTGTTCTCACTCACTATTGTGTATTTCTAGTTTACCACACAGTTTTCTTGGAAATATGGTAAATGATGTCATTTCTATACTTTTTATTGACTTTACAGACGTTTTTGGTTCTCGCTGCTGTTACCTACTTTTTCCCACTGAGGGACAATAAAGGACGTATCTATTCTGTTTCTTCTCTATTCTGAATAGAAACAATATGAATCTCTAGGTTTACGCAGCGATAATTCTTATTACATGATCTGCACATGAGCTCTAGCAGAACTTCAAACAGATAGACTCTTATTTTAGGAGCCACAATTAATAATGTTTATTGGGCGTATTGATCACTGGGTTTCCATTTCATGGTTTTTTTTTGTTGTTGCCATGGTGACGTGCAACAAGGGTCACATGGGTGCTGGCGGTCACAATCAAGAGTAGCTGTGTCGTTTTTGTTGACCGCTACAGTTTATTTTTGCTTTGATCTTTTGATCGGGTTAGGGTTAGGATTAGGATTAGGGTTAGGATTAGGGTAAGGATTAGGATTAGGGTTAGGATTAGGGTTAGGATTAGGATTAGGGTTAGGACTAGGATTAGGGTTAGGATTAGGGTTAGGATTAGGGTTAGGGTTAGGATTAGGGTTAGGGTTAGGATTAGGGTTAGGATTAGGGTTAGGATTAGGGTTAGTTAGTTCAGGTTGTTGCACCTCTGTGTGTTAATGAGAAGCTGACAAACAAACAGAACCAGGCCCTTCCTCTGCCTCGACAGCGACTGTGGACGTTTCTACACTCATTATTAAACAAATGAATATTTCAGACAGACGTGATGAAATTCAAGTCTTTATGGTTTCGTTTTGGATTCTGCTGTTTCTATGGTGGTGACACCGTTTACGGCAGCGTTTATACATCACCGTATGACAGCGTAGTGCAGGATCAGAGCTGGCAGCACGTGGAGGTGAGACAGAGCCGAGCTGAGAGGAAAACCGTATTCAGGTCCGGCTCGTGCACACCGACGATCCGATCCCTGAAGTTTGTGGAACCTGGTAACGATTCAGACCCATTCACGGCCGGTGGGGGCCACTGGATTTACTTCACTTATCACGCTCCAAAACGTTCTCCCAGGCTGCAGACGGAGCAGCTGGGGCCAGACTGCTGGACCACACACACACTGGTGTTATTCCACCGCTGGCTTTCACTCTCCTGACTCTGGATTAAGATTCGGCGAATTAAACATGACTGGTACCACCTGCTGGAGCCATTTCAGTTAGACACACTGAGCAGCTATAATACGTCAGATATAGCCCCACACAAAGGACCAACGTGTGTGTGTGTGTGTGTGTGTGTGTGTGTGTGTGTGTGTGTGTGTGTGTGTGTTAGCTATCAAATATTTTAAGTTTTCTAGCCTTTTTTCCACATTTAGTCATCGTAAGAGCTTCAAACGGAGCAGATCATCTGACTCCATTCAGATTCAGCTGGTACCAGTGAATTATTCACACCATTTTCTCCAGTAGAACTGATGAATTTCAGCTGGTTAAATGTTAATCGCTGTCAGACTGGATAGAAAAGGCCACGACGAGCCAAACAGCTAAACAAAGAAACAGAAAAAAGGGAGTTTATGGCCGATTTAAGAGGAGTTCCCTGTGAATGTATAAATATGCCATTGTTACGCTAAACTAGAAAACAATCAAAAAGCCATTAGAGAGAGAGAGAGAGAGAGAGAGAGAGAGAGAGAGAGAGAGTGTGTGTGTGTGTGTGTGTGTGTGTGTGTGTGTGTGTGTGTGTGTGTGTGTGTGTGTGTGTGGACAGATGAACGCTCACTTTCATCCTCTACAATACGACTGACATTAGCCTCCTTTAAAGGAGCAATATGTAAGAATCCTACGGTGAAATAGATGCTTTTAACCATTTAAAGCCTCAGATATGAAACAATAATAATAATTGAATATAATGAAGTGGAAAAAGAAAAATCACTCTTTTTTTAATCTAATTAATATTTAAAGAGAAACTTTATTTTAAGTTGTCTGCTTCTGCACTTGTTTTAGAATTTTACTAAAGAAAATTAAAGAACAAAGAAAAAACCTTCCTATGATCAGCCTGCAGTCGTGTGTGTGTGTGTGTGTGTGTATTCCTAAACTCCTGTGGTGTGCTGGCAGCACATCTGTCATAAACCCCAAGTTTCAATTAGCACAGCGGTGCTTTTCCCACAGCACCGCAGAAGGAACCACAGCAGCAGCCAAACGGACCGGGTCAGAGCCAAACACAGCAGCTGCAGCTCTGCACACACATCCAGCATCTGGACACCGTCACACATCAGCATCTCATCCTGACTATCCCTCCATAGGATCCCAGAGTTTTCCTTATCTGGATGTTAATTAGAACATAACAGAGTCTGACATCATGACCCAGAACATGACATCAGGAATTTTCCCTCCAGTTTCATCATTTTGTGTTGAAAAAAATGCTCATTAATGGGATTTTCAGCCATGTTAACCCTTTAACCGGCAGATTTACTCTCCTCTTTTGCTCCTAATGAATGTAAACACTCCTGTGACACTAACATCTCCCCACTGAGGGACAATAAAGGCCTTTTCTATTCTATAAGACATGCAACAGGGGCTTGTAGAAATAAAAACAGTTTAAATTTAAGCTGTCATTCAGTGTAAAAACCACTAAAGAGATCAGAAGTTCTGAATTGTTTAAATTCTGGATGACGTCTCTGCTGTGAGGTCTACCTGAGCTTTGAGCTCCAGAGGGGGCGGGGCTTGGTCACCTGGTTCGCCTGAATCCCACTAATGTCTGTAAGGGACCATTCTTGTAGATATGATGAAACCAGAGCACATTCCTGAGTGAATCCCCTGCTTGTGTTGTTATTTCCCATTTTATTTCTTTATTACTGTTAGATGTGTACAGAATTACATTTTTTAGATTTAGATTTCTGTTGTTATTATTATTATCATCATCATCATTACATGATTCAGGTTTTTAAGAGTCAGAGGTTGATTGAAACTCAAATATTATGGGATATTTAGATTTGTGAGCGACCCTTAGAACACCAATCACAGATCCTCTATGTGGAAGTTTGTTTTTACTTTCAGGATCATAATTTATCACAAGTTAATCCAACTTTTATGCAAATACATCGTCTGAATTATATTTGTTGGAGATAGATCTGTGGCAGCAGCTCACCGGGGTTGGCTCTCGTCTACATGGAACAAAAAAAACAAGAATTTTTTTGTCTGAGGCACAAATTTCTGCTTTGGTAAAAGTTCTGAACATTTACTGTCGAAAACATAGACGAACCACCGTCAAACGTAAGTTTCTAAAGAGCTGAATTGAAGCCAAGTAGCAGGGGGATAGCCGCTAGCGCTGACGGCTCATCTGCTACTAGTTCCGGTGGCCTAGTAGTAGAGTGTCCGCCCCGGGACTGGGAGATCGGGGTTCAAAGACTTTGAAAAATGGGACCCAATGCCTCCTCGCTTGACACTCAGCACTAAGGGGTTGGATTGGGGGGTTAAACCACCAAATAGTTCCCGAGCGCGGCCACAGCTGCAGCTCACCGCTCCCCATGGGGATGGGTCAAATGCGGAGATGTAATTTCACCAGTGTGTGATGATGACTTGGGACTTTACTGTCAATCAAAAGGACACGCCCCTGTTGGCATTTTTAACACGGGAGTCAATGAGGATTTGCTCACTTCTGGTGCCAGCCCCTAGTGGATTTGGGGGGGACTACAACTTTTGTCACTTCATCCTTGGCTTCTGTTTTTGGCAGGTGGTGTTTGCTCCTTGGTTCTGAAGCGTCTCAGTGACACAAATCAGTTCAGAGAGAGTGAACCCTCCTGCTGTCCCCTCCAGGACAGGACGGTTGAGCAGGGTTGATGGTTTATCCCTTGGGGTCCACGTGGAGGTGAGGTGGTGCTCACTCCTCAAAAATCAGAAGAAAAGAAACCCACCTGGGGTCCCTCTGACGGTCAGAGGGACCCCAGGTGTGACCCCATTAGGAACGCAGGAGTTAAACAACCTCTGGTTTCTGTTCCAACAGGTGCAACAAGCCTCCAGAGGACCCTTACCTGTGTGTGTGTGTGTGTGTGTGTGTGTGTGTGTGTGTGTGTGTGTGTGTGTGTGTGTGTGTGTGTGTGTGTGTGTGTGTGTGTGTGTGTGTGCAGAATACACAGGCCTGTAATGATTCCTTCCAGCTGCACCAACTCAACAGAAAACTGATGAAGTCATTTTTGGGATAAAATATGAAAATAATCTCATTTTAAGGACAAATTAAGACTCTTTTCCAATCTGTAATTATTCTGGTGGGTCGGTTTGGACCTGATCAGAACTTTAATCTGGTTCTGATTACTAGAATAAAGTTTTTTTCTGATTCATGTTTCTATTAAAGTTTCTATGATAAAGTCTCATCCTCTGAGTCTTACCCGGACAGCTTCAGGAGCTGGTTTTGCTGGTTCTGGTTCTGGTCCTGCTGCGGGGCCGTCTGGGTCCCCATCCTGCGGGTCCGAACCTGGCCCCCAAACGGACTCAGGTCTACGTTATAAGCCAGCGGCTGACCGGCCGGACCGTGGCGGGTAGAGATGGAGCTGACTCTCAGCGCTCCGTCCCCTCCAGCCGAACCCGGTCCGGGTCCGGGTCCGGGTCCGGGCTGCAGCACGTAGAGCCGCCTGACGCCGCTCCGAGCCTGCTGCCGCTCCTCAGAGTCACAGACCGGAGACAGAAACAGGCTGAAGGAGAGGAAAAGGCCCAGCCGGGTCCACCCAGCCATCTCCTCAGAACAGAACCGAGTCAGGAAGAAGTTCAGAAAAGGTCCGAATCCGTTCACTCCAGAACTCCTCCAGAGGTCCTGGGAACCTTCATGTAGGTAGAACCTCCTCCCGGCGCCGCAGGAGGAACCGAACCAAAGTTTGAGCTCAGATCAAAAGTTCGGGTCCAACAGGAGCGGAGAGTTCGGAAGTCTCCGGTGTCCCTCCGGACCGGAGCGCTCAGGGTCTCCGGGTCGTCCCTCAACGCGGCTCGGTCCCAACTCCGGTTCGGTTCCTCAGATGGAGGTGCAGCCTGCCACCAGACGTGACGTCAGCAGCTGGAGGGGGGAGGGGGGCAACCTCAAGGAGGGAGTTCTGGGGCCCAGGGGTGTCGGGAGGAGCCCCCACCCACACGAACCGACCCCAACACATCCGGGTCTGTAAAGTGATACCGGAGCCGGGGGGGGGGGGGGGGGGGGCGGGGGGGGGGGGGGGGGGGGGGGGGGGGGGGGGGAGGGGGGGGGGGGGTGGGGGGGGGGGGGGGGGGGGGGGGGGGGGGGTACCACCAGGTAGAAGAAGGAAGCTCCAATCAGGAGGAGCTTCAACAGAACAAGATATAAAAATGATTTAAAATTATAATAAACAAGGAGAAAAAATGTGAAGAAAGGCAGAACTGACAGAACCAGCAGCATGAATAGAAGGTAGTGATGGAGAACCAGCAGGAGGTCCCACCAAAGCCACCTGAACAGGTGAGTTTCTAAAGGAGACCACTGAGTCCACTGGTCTCAGGCTCATGGGGAGAGAGCTCCAGAGTCTGGGGGCCACAGCAGCAAATGATCTGTCACTTTTGGTCTTTAGCCTGGTGCTGCACAACCAGTAGGCTTTGATCACTGGACCTCAGGGACCTGCTGGGGGTGTAGGCACTGAGAAGATCACCAATGTATGATGGTGCTTGTCCATGTAAGGCCCTAAAAACCAGAACCAGGATCTGGAAATGAACCCTGAAGTTAACCGGCAGCCAGTGAAGCTGGAAGAGGAGCGGGGTGACGTGGGTGTGTTTGGAGGACTTGGTCAGCAGCCTAGCACAGGCATTCTGGACCACCTGTAGACGCTTCAGGGAGGTTCTGCTCAGACAAGAGAAAAGAGAGTTGCAGTAGTCTAAGCGTGAGGAGATGAAGGTGTGGAGAACAATCTCCAGTTCAGAGCGGGACAGAATGGGACTCAGCTTAGCAATGTTGGTGTGTGTGTGTGTGTGACTATTATATCAATGGTTAATCATCAACAGGGGTCCTCAACTCTATTAGCAGCCATATTAGCAGATTTAAACCTTTTATTAGCCTAGTGAACTAAACCACGCTTCATTGGAACCCTCGCAGCCTGTGGCTGTCCAGTCACAGCTCGCTATAGTTTTGGTTGGGCCAATCACAGCGCTCTATATTTTGGGCCAATCACAGCGCGGGAGTAGCCGATGACGGCAGCGCTGCGGCCGCGAACCCAAGCAACAATGGCGGCAACGCAGGAACCACGTTCGTTTGAAACGGCTTTGTCATCAACATTGGATCATTTAGACTCCAACGTGCGTAAGTCTGTCTGATATACTTAGCGGCTTCTTATTTTTATCAAACCAAGTAGTGCAATGTCCCAGTACACCTGATATTCACATGTTTTCATACAAAAACAACAGAAATCATTGATGTTAGACGCCATTAACATAGATATCATATACATCACTAGATGCTTACCCGCGCTCTTCGTCGATTGGACGAACGTCCCTACGTGGCGGCCATCTTACCTCGGACAGCTGCCCCCTTTCGTAACATTGGTGTCAATGGTGAATGTACTATTTTCAACCGAATTTCAAACGGTTTGGTTTGTTATAAACGCCAGAGATGTGGCTGTGAAATATGACGGATTTGGCCCGTTAATTTAAAAATGTTAAAGTATGTCCTATCAAGCCTATGTGCTATAAGGTTTGTAATAATGCAACCCGCTTGTAAATCCGTTAATATTTAATCGAGTTAAGAGTGTTTTTGTTTAAGTTGTTCACTCACCTTCCATCTGCTACCATTGAGAACAGAACGTAAGCTGTCCGAGGTAAGATGGCCGCCGCGTAGGGACGCTGTCGACTCCCAGTTAAGGCATCTAGTGATATATATGATATCTATGGCTATTAATGCCTCCCGCTTTTCCGTCGCTGTGATTACGTCACGTTGTTCGTTACTCTGATTGGTCCTAGCGCTATCCAATTGCGTGCTGACATTTTGAAAGACAACCGTAGATCCCGCCTCACGACTGAGGGCCGTCAATGGTTCGTGGCCAGACTATATATTCGCATATATAGGATGGCTTGCCAGGCTAACCTTTTATAGCAGCAGTAACACAATTTGAACTGTATTTACACTAGCCGTTAGCTCATCAGTCCTAATGAATGTAAATCCTATTTCTCTAAGCAGAGGCTGTTCAGGAAGCCATCTAGAACAGGTGATTATTGAAACGTTTTACACAGAAACACACTTTAAATTAGCCTTAATGTCCCTTTAACAGTCCCAAGAGTTCAGCATGAGGGTTAATGACGGTGTCAGAGGGACGTGTCTTCTGTCCTGATGTCCTCCACCAGAGCTATTCCTGATCAGTGAAGTCATGTGAGCTTATTTTAGTTTCATGAGAAAGTCTGGAGGCGGACGTTTCCTCCACGGAGAGCCCTCTGGAAGAATGTGTGTTTGTTCGCTGATCCTGGTGGTCCCTGCCCTGCCCTGCCGGCTGATTGGAAACAGAACCAGGCTGGACCGGGTCACAGCTTTCTAGGGAAGGCAGGAAGAAGGCCCGAGGAGCAGAAAGAGCTGGCCAGGCTCCGAGGACGGCTGAAGTCACAGTGAGTCATCGAACATCATGAAGATAATCGGTCCATTCAGGCTGCAGGTCGACCACACAGAGGCTGCTCTGAGTCAGGACAAGCGTCCGACACATGGAGACGGACGTGATGAGGGACGACCCGCCTCCAAGGGGCAATCACACCTGCTGCTTTCTAGTCTCATCAACGGGAAGGTCATGTTTTATTTTGATCTGATAGCAATTAAAATACTCCAGTTATGTTTGAGTGGCACAGTTGCCTAGCAACGAGGAGGTCGCAGGTTCGAGTCCCGTAGGGTTAGGGTCATTTCCTCCTGAACGAATCTAGTCAGAAACATCCCACGGGACTTCATCCAGAAATAAACTCAAACTAACCTGATCTGACCTCTCTCAGCACCTTAAAGGGGGATTTGAATCATTTTAGTGCTTTTTCGTTCAAAAGTTCTAAAAATTCACCGTCTGAGTTCATGAGTCGGGTTCAGGCGTCTCTCCCACATCCCGCGCTGGATCCCATTTCTGTTTCTAAGAACCTCTCAGAGGAATAAGTCATTTGTTTTACCTTTCCCTCGTTGATCAGCTGCAGCTGGAGAGCAGCGCGTTAAGAAGCTCTGATCCAAACAGCTCATGATGTCTCCATGCTGGAATAAAAACAGTTTCACATTGGATTTCACCAAGTGTCTCACGAGCTGACAGAGATGACTGAATCTAGATCCAGGTGTGCAGATCATGCAGATGTTTATCCTGAGAGAAATTTAATCATCTTCCAAGGAGCCAGAATACAACTTTGTCTTTATAACAAACACAGCGACAGGTGGGAATGCTTCATCTGCTGCCACAAGGTGAGTGAAACAAATGCTCTGAGGTCAGAGTAACCTGGGCCTCACAGAGAAGAGCTTTCAGGCTGCACAGACACGAGTCTGAGGTGAGGCTCTGGTTGGTTAACGAGTGTCTGGTTTTACTGGCTCAAAAACGTGGTTTTAAACCACAAAAAGTCTCAAAAAGACCAAAATCCCATCCGTCAGTGAACCAGATCAGAGCTTTTTAGTAGTGACTTTTAGGAATTCCTTTCATGAGATTCATCTTCTGGTTGGAGGAGGACGCTGTGGGTCAGAACTCAGAACCCGTCTCACCACCTGATGGGACGGCCGGGTGTAAAGGAACATTACAAGTTTAAATAAAAGATTAAAACACTCCATGTGCATTAAAAAAACCCGAGAAAATGTCTGAATTTCTTTTTGTGTCGACATATAAAAACAACCTAACGAGCTGTTTTCTGGTTTGAAACGAAGATCTTAGATAAACAACACAGCATATTATTATTATTTATTATTTATTAGACAAACTGAACTAAAAGCAGCGTTCATCCTGTCTGCTGAAGGCATGGATCCTCCATGAAAACAAAAGTCTGGAGCATACAGGCGCGTGTTAACACATGGAGGAAGGACCTTAGAAGAAACAACTGCTGCTGCCAGTCAACCTAGGCAGGGTCAAAGGTCATTTCCTAACAAACATCATTCTACAGATTCATAGGAGGCTCACCAAAGGTCAGAGGTTAAGAAATTTAAGTGCCTGCTCCGTAATTAAAAGGTTGCTGGTTCAAGCCTCACTCAGTTTGTTGCTGTTGTGTCCTTGGGCAAGACGCTTAACCCTCCTTACCTGCTGGTGGTGGTCGGAGGGACCGGTGGCGCCTGCTCTGCAGCCTCGCCTCTGTCAGTGCGCCCCAGGGCAGCTGTGGCTACGATGTAGCTCATCACCACCAGTGTGTGGATGACTGAATGTGTTGTAAAGCACCTTAGGGGGTTGTAGAACCCTAAAAGGTGCTATTTCAAGTACAGACCATTTACCATTTAAAGGGAAAAGAAAAAGCATGGCTTCTTCTGAAGGGTTAGAGGAGAAGAACATGAGAGCATCACCTGGGGTTGAGCCGACCACAAGGCTTCCTGGACCATGTCCAGAGATCAGGGTGAAGATGTTTACCCATAATGCACAGCAGCACATTTAGGGAAAACCAAACTGTCAGCACGGTGGTGGAAGGATGATGGTTTGGGATCAATGAAGTCATTGAGTCCATCATGAAATCCTCAGGAGTGTTGATGATGGACCAAACTGGGTCATGAAACAACAAATACAGCAGCAGGTCTGAGAAGGTTCAAAAGAAGGAAAGAAGACTTGTTTTTATTTTCAGACATTTTGATTCATTCGTGCATCTTTGTTAACTCTGACAGAAAAGTGAAGTTTGAACGGAGACATATTAACGCTGGAGGAGCAGCAGCTCTACTCTGAGCCCCTCCCACATAGCCTGCCTCTTCCCCTCATAGTAGCCAATCAGAGGAGGGGTGGGCGTGACCAGTAACCGCTGGTTTTCTTAAAGTGACAGAGCCCTGAAACTGATCATTCAGGATGGTACGGAAAGCTGCTGGGAGACCAGAGAACGATTCAAACTCTTCTAAGAGCTTTAATGTGTTCCCTTTAACTTTCTAAACTGTAATGAGGGATCTGTCCATGCAGACCAGCTCAGTGGCCCTCCAGAGGAGCGCTGGTCTGGTTCTTCTTTGAACTGCTAAAGCTCGCTGGACAGGAAGTAGAAAGTCTTAAATAAAACGAAGAAGTGCCTTTGCTTGAGTCTGAACCTGTAGGATGTCCTGAAAGTCTTTATCAGCATGTCTGAATGTCCAGCCAGCTGTTCCTCTGAGAATGACGTCATCTCACCTGAAGACCTGGAGTCAACCAGGTGGCTTCTGTCATGTCGCTCTGATAAAACCTGAAAGCTGAGAATCTTCCAACTAAGTCAAAGATCAAAAGTCCTAAAGATGTTCTTCTACCCTCCCTCCCCCGTATAAAACCTTCTCTGATCTCAGCGGTCCACCAGCTCAGACAGGTCCATCTCCATCCTGCAGCCGTGGGTGATGTAATGGGAGTTCTGGTGTCCGCCACAGTCTGAGGAACATCAGGAATCTCTGAGTGAGTCTGAGGCCGAACAGGCAAAGCTGTGTTACCTTTTATTAGCGCTGTCCTCCGGGTGATGACAACCCAGCAGCAAATCACTCTGATGGGGTTTGTCTAAGAATAGCTGGTGGGAAATTAAATCACACTGAGGAGCTCAGTCACTCGTGCCATCTGTGAGCGATATAATGTGGCGATGACTGAAATGGCCAGAAACTTTAACGAGCCTTACCTGAGAGTCACGATGTCTGCAGCATAACGGCATAAGCAGCACCTTCAGCTAGATAAAATATACGGGTCCTGTAGGTGACACATGGCTGCAGTCGCTGACAGAATAAATAAAGCTCATAAAGAGCGTCTGAAACAACATCCTGCAGCTCTGGGTGCCCAGATAAAACAGAGCCACTAAACAAAGGATGAGCTTTACTACAGTAAAGAGAAAACGGGGCGATGCGGGGTGAAGGTCTTTTTCCTGCTGGAGGAGGAAAGATGATGGGATCCTCCCTGAAACCACTGCTGGAAACAGGATGACAGAACATGTGTTCGCTCACCTTTCCTGGATAAGGTGGAAAATGATGTCCCACAGCCTCAAAAACCGGATCATCAGTTCAAAATCCTGCTTTAGATCATTCTAATGTTCATTTTTTCTAGAAGCACATTCTGAGACAGTGAGTTCTTAAAATCATTGTTTATAAAGAGTGGTTAGTTTATTAAAGAAGTTATTTTATTTGTGTTTAAACGGGACAAAAACCTGGTTCCCACTTATTAACCGAACATCTTCTTCCTGTTTTACACCGTTTACTTTTCCTGTGATGCTCAGTCGGTTCTAAATAAACCAAACTAAAAAAAATAACGAAACCAGTGGCGGCTGGTGAATTTCTTTTTGGGTGGGGCGCATTTTTTATTTTTTTTATGTTAGTTCTTGTGAATGGTTTTTATCTTGAGAGGCGCTATATAAACGATTGTTATTTTCTTCATTTTGCAGGTCAGTTTTTCAGATGCGCTAACCACATATCACCACTAGGGAACGCCAAATTACCATTCTTAAGCATCACACAACTTGACGGACTTTGTTGCTAAAGGCTGGTTTATACTCGGTCCGTCTGCGTGAAACGGACGCACGCACGGCCATTTTGCGTCGGCGCAAGGGCTCTCCGACTGGCTCGCGGAGGGTGACGGAGACATGCCCCAAATTTTAAACATCCGTCGAAAGTGACGGAGACCGCAAGCTTGTGATTGGTCAGGATGACGCTTCCTGTAACTTCGTCACCAGCACCGCCGTTGCTCCATTAATAAGTAAAAAAATAGTTAGCGGCAGACCCAGAATAGATTGAAGAACGCATCGCGGAAAAGTCCGAAAATATGAACGTTTATTCACCCGTGACAGAAGGAGTACAAAATACGGAGCAAACGTGGATGGAAACGACGGGAAACGTGGGTTTAGAGGTGGCGACTGGATGAAGAGGTGGAGGAGAATGAAGGACAAATTAGTCCGTGTTAAAAAGTCTCTGAAATACATTAAAACAATGTAAAAACATGAGTAAATACACTATCGTGAACCGGATACATGAGTGTCATGGTGGCAGGATATCACAGAATAGCGCTACGCCCTCTGTTGTCCTGGCGGGGAATTGCTTTGCAGCACTCCGCTGCCTCAACAGAAGTTCGAATGTGAAAACCTTTCAGACGCTCCGTGTGCGTCTCTCCGTTGCGGAGCTCACAGAGAGTATAAACCAGCCTTAAGTTAGCAACAAAGTTGTTCCAAAATCATGCTTCATATTGACCAATATATACAAACCTCACACACACTAAACAGGAAGAGGCTCTTTTAAAGGATAGAATCCACGTTTTCTACCTCAACACCACCCAATGACTGCTAAATGAAAAGCAAAACAAAGCTATTTTCATGAAGTCAAAAGCTAAATTCTGTCTTACCTTGCTGGTCAAAATAATCCATCTTATAGTAAAAAATCCACTTGGTTCGTAGAATCCACTGATAAAAAGATGAAACTACTAGTTTTCTCCATAGTCAACGTTAGCAGCAGCTCCACAACAACAAAGGACGGTGAACTAGCCTGTGGAGAAATTTCCGGTTCTGTCTGGGCTGGGTGAGCTGACCAATCAGCATCCTCCTCCTGATCTGAGCAGACTCCCCCGTTTGCTTGCGATCGCAACCATATGCGCCCAACAGCTCTCCTATTCCTTGTCGTTGGGGATCCAGCGCGCATGCTCCAGTTAGCCCGTATTAAGTCAATGGTAAAGATTGCTGCGCCTGCGAGAGGACACGTGACAGGAAGTACGTCGACGTTTCGGCCGTGTTAAAAGTATTAACTTTATTAAACTACAATTAAATGCAGATTACACACAGCACTTACAGCCCATAAGGTGTATAGATCGTTTAGTTTAAATTTTATGTTTTTTTAAATACATTTTGTGATCCCTCTCTTCTTCTTCCTCTTCCTGTGAGACTGGTGGGGCGGCACCCTAGCGCCCCCTATGGACGAGCAACATGTAAACAACATCAGTTTATGGATCAACTAAACAAATAAGCCCAGTTCTCCAAGTAAATTAGTAAAGAGATAATTGAACTCATACAGGTGAAGTCCTGCAGAACCACAGCATCACCAGCGGGAACGCTACTAACGCACCACTGAACCGTCACTGAGCTAACAGGATGTGATGCAAACACCTCCGCAGAAGAACCGACAACCTGAGCAAAATAAAAACAACCAACGTGAATCCAGTCAGGCACGGATACAGCAGCATTCCCATCAAACAGCAGCATTCCCACGAAATAGCCGCATTCCCAACAAACAGCAGCATTCCCATCAAACAGCAGCATTCCCACCAAACAACAGAATTCCCAACAAACAGCAGCATTCCCATCAAACAGCAGCATTCCCACGAAACAGCAGCATTCCCAACAAACAGCAGCATTCCCATCAAACAGCAGCATTCCCAACAAACAACAGAATTCCCAACAAACATCAGCATTCCCATCAAACAGCAGCATGCCCACCAAACAACAGAATTCCCAAACAAACAGCAGCATTCCCACCAAACAACAGAATTCCCAACAAACAGCAGCATTCCCATCAAACAGCAGCATTCCCATCAAACAGCAGCATTCCCACCAAACAACAGAATTCCCAACAAACAGCAGCATTCCCATCAAACAGCAGCATTCCCAACAAACAGCATTCCCATCAAAAAGCAGCATTCCCATAAAACAGCAGCATTCCCACCAAACAACAGAATTCCCAACAAACAGCAGCATTCCCATCAAACAGCAGCATGCCCACCAAACAACAGAATTCCCAAACAGCAGCATTCCCAACAAACAGCAGCATTCCCAACAAACAACAGAATTCCCAACAAACAGCAGCATTCCCATCAAACAGCAGCATTCCCAACAAACAGCAGCATTCCCACCAAACAACAGAATTCCCAAACAGCAGCATTCCCAACAAACAGCAGCATTCCCAACAAACAGAATTCCCAACAAACAGCAGCATTCCCATAAAACAGCAGCATTCCCACCAAACAACAGAATTCCCAACAAACAGCAATCATTCCCATCAAACAGCAGCATTCCCACCAAACAGCAGCATTCCCATCAAACAGCAGCATTCCCATAAAACAGCAGCATTCCCACCAAACAACAGAATTCCCAACAAACAGCAGCATTCCCATCAAACAGCAGTATTCCCAACAAACAGCATTCCCATCAAAAAGCAGCATTCCCAACAAACAGCAGCATTCCCATCAAACAGCAGCATTCCCAACAAACAGCATTCCCATCAAAAAGCAGCATTCCCAACAAACAGCAGCATTCTCACTATTTTAACTCTAAAGTCACCTTGACCAACCCAAATATCTTCATTTGTCTGTAGTTAGTCAAAGTCGCCTCGTTTCCGCTATAAAATATGTTAATTAATGTTTTTTTCTCAAAATAAAATCACAATTAAATGATTCAAATAAGGATTTTCTATTAGAACATCAAATCTGATCGTCTGAACCTCATCCGTATGGCAGTGATGTGAAAATCTTTTGTTGTAGTTTATTGGTTTATTTCACACGAACATCAACAAACATCAGATAATCAGAACCAGCCAAAAGGCTGCTTTTAATCTGCTGTCCTGGTGAAACATCTGAAAACATTTATTTAACATTTATTTGCACCAATTAAATATTTTTACTTGGACTTGAGTGCTCCAGCCTACTTCTTCAGCTGTTGAGCACCTGTGTTCAGTTGGATGGAGTGCAGTGTGTCCATTTATTTCATAAGAGCATGTAAACAAGGTGAAAAACATTGTTTCAACAATACTTTTCACAATAAAGTTTTATACGGCTGTATTTTATTTTGAAAGGGTGGCATTAATGAGCTTGTTTCTGTTATACAAGCTGAAAGTTGTCCTAAATTCATCTTCCAGCTGAGCAGATCTTTATTTTAACCATCCAACACTGGAGCTGAGCTAATCCTAACCTCAAGATGATCTGGTGTGACGTTCTCAAAGTTCTCCTCTGTGTAAATATGACACCAGTGGCACCTTCATGATTGTGCACGCACGTTGAGCAGATTTAACATTGTAGCTTTAAATCAAAGAATAACCTGATATCTTCAAATCACACTAAAAAGTACCAGAGAGCATTAAAGATGGACAAAAATAATGATTTGTTTCATATTGTAATATTGATATCAATTGATATTAAAAGTGATGGTGATTGGAACTTTTTCCATATTGTTCAGCCCCACGTTAAAGCTCGAAAAGTTAGATGCTATCCAAGAACGTACCTCGTTTTAAAAGTCCTCCAGAGGCTGAATCGTGCCCAATGACTCGTTTTACCAGCAAATAAATGTGGCAGTCGTCGACATAAAGATTAAATCTAATATAAAAATATCCTATTTCTCCTCTATCTGCTCCCTCTCCAGCACATGCTGAGCTTTTGGAACCTCCTACCATCTTTATGCAGATGACATCCAACTGTACATCTCCTTTAAGCTCCATGAGATGTCTAAGCTGCAGCTGTTGCACAGCTGCTGAGACTCCATTAAAACCTGGATGTCTGGGAACTTTCTACAGCTGAATGAAGACCAGACTGAGATCCTCATCTGTGCTCCAGACAAGCTGGTTCCCAAAGTCAGAGACTCTCTTGGTCAGCTTGCTTCTCACACCAAACCCTCTGTCAGGAATCTTGGTGTGACCTTTGACCCAGCTCTCACCCTGGATTCTCATGTCAGTTCTCTTGTTGGCTCTTCCTTCTTCCATCTCAGGAACATTGCTAAGCTGAGTCCCATTCTGTCCCGCTCTGAACTGGAGATTGTTCTCCACACCTTCATCTCCTCACGCTTAGACTACTGCAACTGGCTTTTCTCTTGTCTGAGCAGAACCTCCCTGAAGCGTCTACAGGTGGTCCAGAATGCCTGTGCTAGGCTGCTGACCAAGTCCTCCAAACACACCCACGTCACCCCGCTCCTCTTCCAGCTTCACTGGCTGCTGGTTAACTTCAGGGTTCATTTCCAGATCCTGGTTCTGGTTTTTAGGGCCTTACATGGACAAGCACCATCATACATTGGTGATCTTCTCAGTGCCTACACCCCCAGCAGGTCCCTGAGGTCCAGTGATCAAAGCCTACTGGTTGTGCAGCACCAGGCTAAAGACCAAAGGTGACAGATCATTTGCTGCTGTGGCCCCCAGACTCTGGAACTCTCTCCCCCTGAGCCTGAGATCAGTGGACTCAGTGGTCTCCTTTAGGAACTCACCTGTTCAGGTGGCTTTGGTGGGACCTCCTGCAAAGTCCGTTGATCCATCTTTCCTCCATCCCACCACTGAACGACCCAAAGATACTTGAACCCCTACTAAGACTGTCTTGTTCACTGAGTCTTGGAGACGCCAGCAGAACTACCTCATCTGCAGTAAACAGAGACCCTGAGGTTTCAAACCAGACACCGCCCTCTCCCACAAACGGGATCAGACACCAGGAGCAGACCTGGTGGAGATGGAATAAGATGAACTTTGGACACAGATGTCGTTTTAGTTCAAACATTTTATTCTTTGATGTTTTAGTTCTGATGTGGACACAGATATAAAAACTTCATGAATACAAAGACACTGAAAGAGTCTCTGTGTGGGACCGGTTGCTGCTGAGAAGCCTCGCCAGCAGCAGATGCTTGTTTAAAAAGGGGGCGTGTCTTTGAGAGCAGTCACTGTGACTGGCTGCGCAGCCTCCCACTCAGCTCCTGCACCTGCGTGATGAGCTGCTCCAGAGCAGCGACGCCGTCCTGCAGCTCGGTGTGGACCTGACCCGAGGCCACGTCTGTGTGCATTTGCTGAAAGACAAGAAGGACATCAAGTCCTAATGTTCTGTCCTAAACTGTACAAGTCAGCGTAGAGAGAACAAATTCCAAAAAATGTTGAAGCTGCAGCTCATGAGGTCTCCATGACAACCACTTACCTGTTAAACCAGGGGTGCCCAATCCTGGTCCTGGAGGGCTGGTATCCAGCACGTTTTAGTGGTTTCTCTGCTCCAACACACTAGATTCAGTGGTTGAATCACCTGTTCAGCAGCTTATCAGGCTCTGCAGAAGCCTGCTAATCACCTGCTGACTGAAATCAGGTGTGTTGAAACAGAGTTAAAACTAAAACGTGCTGGATACCGGCCCTCCAGGACCAGGATTGGGCACCTCTGTGTTAAACGGTGAGCAGCAGAAGGCTCTGACGGTCACACAGGGATGTTTCTTGTGCCAAGTCTACCTGAGCATGTGACCCTTTGCACCTATGTCACCGGATCACATGGGTCCGCCATGGTGGACGTCAACAGTAAGTTACAGGAGGATGGAATGGAGAGCAGAAGTGGCAAGTTTAGCCTGGCTTCTACTAGTCCAGTCCAGTTCACCTGTCAGAGGATACAGCACACCTAGGTGGGGCTCAGAGAGCCGTCTTTACAAACGTTAGCTAGCTTACGAACAGATTCTTGTGCTCCTCCTGCTGATGTGTTCACCAATCTGATCACCCCGCTGGATTTATACCGCTATGTGATGAACAGCGTTTCAGCCTAAAAAAACCTAAAAAAGTTTGAACCCCTTCCGTTTTTCTCCTCGCTGTCGGGGTCACCGGGACCAGGTGCTACTCGCCCCAGGGCGGGGGCAGATAGACACCTCATAACAGGGAAGCTCATCACGCAAAATAAACATGGGAACATTATTATTAGTATCTAACATTCACTATAGTGGACCGTGTCCTCCACAGGACTATGGATACTAAATACTATAAACCCTTCAGTCAGTCCCCACTCTGAGCGTCGCCCGTCCCCGTCTTCCGTCTCTTATTCAATAAAAAGACAGATTTGGTTTCTCGTCTGTGAGCTCGGCCAGCCGCTGTTACCGCTTTACTGTGGAACCAACAAAATAAAAGCAACGCTAGGCTCCTAACTAGCTTGTTTTGGACTAGCTTAATGGAGTTTTAATGGACGTCCATCATGGTGAAAGGGGC
Source organism: Aphyosemion australe (assembly GCA_006937985.1). Classification (NCBI taxonomy): domain Eukaryota; kingdom Metazoa; phylum Chordata; class Actinopteri; order Cyprinodontiformes; family Nothobranchiidae; genus Aphyosemion; species Aphyosemion australe. The sequence goes on from SSNS01000075.1 coordinate 145,365, forward strand.
GTTCCCATGTGTAGCATGACATCACGTGCAAAGGGTCCCTAGCACCAAAAGGGGCGGAGCTTTTCATAATGGGCTAAAGAAAATGCACTAAGCTCTTGTGTTAACAGTCATCCTGATGCTGATGCAGGTGGGGGGGTTAATAACAGGTGAAGGAGAGGAGAAACCATAACCCCACCCCCCATTCACCCTTAAGGGGAAAAGAGTCGGTGCAGACCGATGGTCTCAGAGCTCCTGGACCCTACCTTGGCTTTAGAAGTCAGACTCCTGAGACTGAGGCGAGTGGAGGCCAGCATCTGGAGAGCTTCTGAGGGATTCTTCTTCTTCTCGCTGCAGCTGAGCGTCACTGAGAGACAGAATCAGAACCGTGTTCATCTCCACTGCTGAGGATGATGGAGTAGGCATGAGTCAGTCTGATTTTAGAACAATCTCTTTCTATTCCAGATGTTTCTGAGCTTCTGTCCCCGTATGGAACTTTCAGCAGGTCAGCTGTCTGCTGGTTCCTATAGCCCCCCACCCCCAGAAAGTTGAAGGCCTGTCCTCCTGTCTGCCTCATCTGTCCTGGACTCTCTCTACTTCTGGAGTCCGGTCACATGGATCTAAACCAGCGGAGCTGCACACCTGGTTTTAGGCATGTGCATGTTTGCACAACCAGGTAGCTCTTCTAAGCTAGCAGAAAAAGATCCGCTCACACTGAAGGCTGCTTCAGGTGTTTTGCTGATGTTCCTGCCTGGATCGGCCACGACCCTAAAGTGACCCGTGTGACATCACGCTCAGCGCTCCATGTTTAAATAAGGAAGCTACACAGGTCATGTGATCGTGACACTTCCTGCCTCCGAGCTGTTCAGTCTCACTATATAGCACAGATGGTCACTGAAGCAAGTCCAAGTGTGATGTCATTTCCTGTCAAGGAATCCGAGACTTTCACCGTCTATTTTCTATCAGAAGCTAAAGCAGGAGATAGGTGGAGGAGACTATTTTCATGTTCAGCCTGCAGGAAACACTCAGAGTGACCCATTAGAATCAGAGATAATCATTACAACATGGTTTCTCAGTGAACCACACCTTTAAAGAAAATCATGAATCAAACTGAAATTGCAATTTCTGCCAGAAAAAAAACACAATTCAATATTATTCTACAATCATTCAGCCCTATGAGGAACTAAACCTCACAGCAATCCTGTGATTCAAACACACACACACACACACACTGATAGCAGCTGTGCTGCTGGGACTGACAACCACCTCCACCTGCTCTGGCGCGGCGCCACCTGTTGGACCGTGTGGTGGTAATGTCTACAGCAGGGTGGTGGTCTCACCTTCTCCCACGTGGACGGCTCTTTGGATCACCTCCTTGAACAGAACCGGATCTTTCTCCCAGCCGCTTGTTTGAACCTCACAGCGATGGGACTTGTTCAGGAACTGAAGCGCCTGGAAGAAACAAACAGCTGTTTACTCAGCCTAGCAGAGTCCGATCCAGATGACGGGAGACGTTTGTTCAGAGTATGAAAGCAGAGATCGAAGCTCTGAGTATCAAACAGGTCCCTCTGTTATAACTGTTACTAAAAACAACCCGAGTGTGAGTGAAGATTTGGCTTTAATGCAGACTCAGTAAGACGAGTTAAAAAAAACAAATAACACAAAATTTTACCTTCAACCTTTTAAAAGTAGGTTTCACTTGCTTCCTGCAGCTGCCTGGAGCAGCATGAGATTCATCAGACTGAGTCTAACAACCATTCCAACCAATAATAAACGGTTTGAAATGCTTTCCATGCGTGCACGTGAGCACGGGTTGGGTTAGGTTTGTGCTGCGATTAAAGGTTGTTCCCTGCTGCGTTTGTGAGTCACTCAGATCAACAAACAGACCCAAAAGCTGCTTCAGATCCAGATCTCATAAATCCTTCTGTTCTGAGCTTTAATGTTGTTTTGGGGTTCCAGGTTCATTTCTACATGTGTTGCTTTTTGAGATCTTTTAGCCTGTTCATGTCAGACTGGCTCTGCTGAAGTGGTTTGTTTCACAGGTGTGGGTGGAGCTAAACTCGGCTGTATAAATAACCTGGTTAATCACGGATAACTCAGAAGGGCCATGATGGACCGGCTGGGCCCTTAAATCAAATCATCATTTTATTTATATGCAACAGTTAAAACATTCAGATCAACCCAAACAGATTAAAATGATATAAAAGCCGTTTGTCAGAAATGGGAGAACATTACTGGATGCTCTTGTAGTGAACTAGTATTAATACTATTATTATTACTATTATTATTATATATTATTATTATATCATCATTATATTATTATATTATATTATATTATTATTATATATTATTATTATTATTATTATATCATTATTATTATGCCTGTGCAGCACTTTGGTCAGCTCTCATGCTGTATTTTAAGTGTGCTATATAAATAAAGTGGTATGGTATTATTATATTATTATTATATATTATTATTATATATTACTATTATTATATTATTATTATAATTATTATTATATTATCATTATATTATATTATTATTATTATTATATTATTCTTATATCATTATTATATTATTATTATTATTATATTATTATTATAATTATTATTATATTATCATCATTATATTATTATTAATATTATATTATTATTATTATTATATCATTATTATTATGCCTGTGCAGCACTTTGGTCAGCTCTCATGCTGTATTTTAAGTGTGCTATATAAATAAAGTGGTATGGTATTATTATATAATTATTATAATTGTTGTTTTATTGACTAAAATACAGATGTACTTAATCTAAATAAATGAATCCACCTTCTCGTTGTCCTCCGGGTCGGCGCCGTGGCCTCCACCGTACAGCAGGGCGTACTGCTGCCACATCTCAGCATCAGAGCTGTGGCGGGACGTGACCCGGCCCAGGAGCTCCTTCAGTTTGGACGCCAAGGTTCCTGCCTGAGAACCCTGGCTGTCAGTCATGTTCTCCACAACAGCCCGGACCAGGATCTGAAGAACCTAGAACAAGACACGAAGCTCAATCACAAACCGCCCACTCCCCAGACACCTCCATCAGCTCCTCCAGCTGGACCTGAAGATATTCCCAGACCATCCTGGGGACATAATCCCTCCGGCATGTCCTGGGTCGATCTGGGAGGCCTCCAGCCAGCAGGACATACCTGAACCACCTCAGCTAGTTCCTCTGGAGTTGGAGGACCAGCGGCTCTACTGTGAGTCCCTCATGGACGTCCGAGTTCTTCACCCTACCTCTACGGCTAAACCTGGACACCCTGAGGAAGAAACTTATTCCTGTGTTCCGGTTCTTTTTCTTAAAGTCAAAACTCAAACTCCAGGAACAAAGACTGGCTGGTGAACCGAGACCTTCTTCTGCCTCAGAACCCTGCAGGCCCCGCCCCCAGTCTGCCTCACAGGTGTGTGGTTAGGTTCAAGCATCGAATGTAGATACAGGGATCTGACAGGCCACCAGAACAGCTGATGAGCCCCTGAACCCACCCCCTCTCCTTGTATCAAGCCGAGATCTGCCGTTTACGAGTCCTCGACCTCTCTCCAGAGTCTAATCTGTCAGTCGCCTCGCCGACGATCACAATAAATCAGCCCGAACTCTACGAAGCAGACGAACCCTGGACTTCCTGCAGGATGCAGCTGAGGACCGCTGATGGACACATCCTCACCGCCCGTCTACACCTCAGGACACATTTCCTACAATTTCAAAGCTTTCAACACAAATGGAGCCGGAGATGATTCACATCTCATCATCAGGAGGTATCGTCCATTTCATGTCCCATTTTCTGTGACCAGCGTAAAATTAAATCCATAGGTCTGACTTTTAAAAGCGCCGTCCATCACTGTGATAAAAGTCTCATAATTAAAGTAAAAAGTGGATGAATGACTCGTTCTGGCAGACGGAGACCGTGAGCTGGAATCAAACTCATCACCTTCTACAGGTTTCAGCTCCTATTTTCTGCTCAAAGACACTGATGGAGAAAGAATAAAGAGGCGATTGAGAGCGTGGGCGTAGCGCCCATTTAACCCCATGGGGCACAGGACGGCGCCATGTGACCCTCAGCTTCTTAGAAATTCATTCTGTCGGCGCCGCGGCGCTGTATAGAGTCTATAAGCCAGGGATTCCTGGTGGTCCGTGCCGCCGCCGCCTGCAGCTCGGCTTAAAGAAATGAAAGAAAAACACGGGAAGGAGAAATGTGAAACAGAATCAGGCAGAAGTGTTGCCTCTGAAAACGTGACTGATCACATGATGCAGGCCAAGAGCCGCTGGTTCTGAGTGATAATGCTGCATAAACATTATTATGGGATGTTGACATTTTTATTTCTGGTTTAGGACAGTACCGGAGACCAGGCAGAGAAAGCTTCAGCAGCAGCGATTCAGACCTTCGGATCATAAACTAAATCTTACAGTTTAAAGGTGTGGTTCACTGAGAAACCATGTTTTAATGATTATTTCTGATTCTAACGGGTCACTCTGAGTGTTTCCTGCAGGCTGAACATTAAAATAGTCTCCTCCACCTATCTCCTGCATCAGCTTCTGATAGAAAATAGACTCTAGGTGAAACTCTAGGATTAGAAAAGCCTGACAGATCTACGTCACACTGTCACTGAACATTCATGGACTCACCCATCTTGACTCACGACGGGGAAGGCTGTTGTTGGTTTAGCGTCCAGGATACAGCAGAGAACGCCTGGGCTAGTAGAAGCTAACCGTTAGCATTAGCAACTCCACCACACAGCAGAACTCCTCCAGGCTTGTGTTATTGGTGGAGATAAAACATCAACGTTGCAGAGCAAACAGAGTCAGTGGTAGAGTCGTGTTGCTGTTAGCCAATCAGAGGAGAGACGTCCACACATCAGGAAGTAAGACTCCAGATCCTGCCGTCTGAAACTGAGATGTGGGCAACTTTTAGATTTTAGGTCCTAGAAATGGTGTACCGGTATAACAGTAGATTAGCAGATTAACCCCAGATTAGCAGATCAAGCCTAGATTAGCAGATTAACCCCAGATTAGCATCTTAACCCCAGATTAGCAGATCAATCCTAGATTAGCAGATTAACAGATCAAGCCTAGATTAGCAGAATAACCCCAGATTAGCAGATTAACCCCAGATTAGCAACATAACCCCAGATTAGCAGATCAAGCCTAGATTAGCAGAATAACCCCAGATTAGCAGATTAACCATAGATTAGCAGATTAACCCCAGATTAGCAGAATAACCCCAGATTAGCAGATTAACCCCAGATTAGCAGCTCAATCCTAGATTAGCAGATTAACCCCAGATTAGCAGCTCAATCCTAGATTAGCAGATTAACCCCAGATTAGCAGATTAACCCCAGATTAAAAGACTGTTTATGTGGCACAAAGCCAAGGATGAACACTGTGATAAAGACTATGAATTTAAATAAAAAGCTGTGTTTTTGTTGCTCCCACTGAGCTGAACTGGGTTTTGTTCCAAAGGAAAATTCCTGAACTAGCAGAATTAAACGATTTCTGAAGAGAAACAGAGAATTAATTATCCTGACGACGCACCCGCCGGCTGTTCCTCCTCGTTTATCAGAACCCAGCAGATAACTCTCCACTCTGAAAGCGCCGGTTTCTGTTCCGTTGCTGCCGGGACCAGGAGTGGATTTGTTTTCCTCTGTTGTTTTTCATGACTTCGCTTAATTTGATCACAATGAAAACGATTCATTAGAACCGCAGGACAGAAGAAACAGGAACTCGACAACGATGGAGAACATCATGAACAAGGGTCGAGGAGACAACAGAAACAGGAAGTCCCTCCCGGTCCTTTACCTGAAGGTCTTTGTAGTTTTCCCTCAGATCCATGAGGCGGTGGTACGCCCTGATGGCTTCAGAGAAGTCCCCGACGTCAGTGCTGACAACAAGGAAGTTCTCCCAGATCTGCCAGTGCTCGTAGTTACACTTCAGGGCCTCCTGCAGGGTGTGGAAGGCTTTGGTTCTGTCAGAGGAAAACGGGACATCAGCAGAACTTACAGGAATAAACAGCTGATATGTGATCCGACCCTCGGTCCTTCGGATTTTCCTCCCTTTACCTGACAGCATCCCGAACAGCCTCAGTTTACAGAAATAGGGTTTTTATATTTTTGCAGAAATGTTAATAAACTCTTGGTGGGATTTGGCTCCTGGATCCATCAACAGAGTTCCGTTTAGCTGCTGATGTTTATGATTGTAAATAATTGTCCATCCATGTTTTTACAGCCTAGAACTCTAGATCAACCGTAGCAGAAGATTTTAATCTGCAGGTCGGTCTAGACGCGCGCCGTAGCCTCAGCAGGTCTACCATGGCCCAAACAACTTAAGCCCAGCCAATCACAGCGCTCCACGTTTGTAGAAAAACAATGGGCGGGCTTAGCACCAGAGCTGCGATGGAGAAAAACTACAAAGATGGCGTCGGCTCAGGAACGACACTCGTTTGAAACGGCTTTGGCATCAACTTTAGACGAGTCAGACTTGGGCTTTGCTTTGAGACACGAGCAGATACTCGAGTCATTTATTTAGAAAATGGCTGCATTTGCTTTCTCTTCTTTGATGTACGGTGGACTGCCCGGTTGACTGACAGCCGTACTATCTCACGTAGTTCTTTGCTCTGATTGGTCCTAGTACCGTATAATTGCGTGTGGAGACAACCATAGATTCTGCTCCACGACTCTGAGACGTGGCCGGACCACATGTTTACATAAGTAGGACGGCTTGCCAGCCGAATGTTTTTATCTACTGGGCTTCAGAAGTTCCAGGTACCCAGACCTCCCCCTCCCCTGAAACAGGCTCCTCCCAAAAGTCCCTCCAGCAGGTCCCGGGTTTCCTCTGCTCCTCCTGGGAGGTGACAAGGAAGCATCTTTATCAAAAGACCCAAAACACCTCAGCCGTTTCCTTTTGATGAGGAAGAGCAGCAGCTTGATGAAGGCTGAGCCCGGCCACCCAATGGAGGAAGAACATTTCTGCTGCTTGGATCCAGAATCTCCTCCTTTTGGTCCTGATCCAGATCACATGACCACAGTTCAGAGTCGAATGAACCCAGACCAGAAAATCCAGACCTTTGCTGTCCTGCTCAGCTTCTTCTTTCCCACTGCAGTCCAGAGAGAAGACCTGATTACTGCAGACGAAGACCTGACCTGTGGGACCACCACTCCTCCATCATCAAGGCAGAGATACACAAGTCACTCCCAGCCAGGAGAGAGGATCCCCCCACTTCTCTGGTCAAGAACCATGACCTCAGACTTGGAGGAACTGACTTCCCTCTGTGATGAACCACCAGAATGCTGAAGGTCATGGACTCAGGACACCAGCAGAACCCTGCTATCCATGACCCTGTCCTGCCCAGAAGCAACCCAGGTGGGAACGAGCTCACCTCTGCTTTGGTTCTTCAGGGACCAGATACAGAGGCTGGTTAGAAAGCTAAACGGGGTAAGAAAGGAATCTTTTCTATTTTCTACACAAACTTTATTCTCTATAAATCATTCAGGTGTTAAAACACTTAAAGACACAGAAAACCGGTCAGATCAGATTTAGGCTGGACGTTTGGGTTCTGTGGTACCAGCAGCCTGTCAGAGACACGATCAGTCGCCATGTCTTCATGTCTTCATCTAGGAAAACCAGCAACAATCTTCAACGATCAGCTCAGGGATGAAGCACCTCTACTTTCCCAACTTGCTCACCTGCTTTAGTTTTTCTTCTGTCATTTCCAAGTTTTCCGGTTCCCCCTACTGCTCTGTAGACACACTGCACCAAGTTGGGAATTGCCCCAGTGGGGCTGAAACTCAGTCTGAGCCTCCCTCAGTAGCAGCTGGGGTTTACAGCGGGTTTACCTGGACAGCACACGCACGCACCAAACTCATACTTACTTCATTCTGAGGCGGATGTAAGCCGTCGACAGGTTGTTCCACGCCTCTGCGTTCTGAAGGACAGGAGTAGGACCAGGATGAGGATGGAAAAGAAAAGGAAAACTTCATCAGTAAGGAAATGAGTTCTGATCATTAAAGGTAAGACTGAGATTTAAAGGTGTGTGTGTGTGTGTTCTTACATCTGGCTCGAGTCCCACGCACCTCTGGAACGCTCTGGCAGCTCCCTCATAGCCGTCCAGAGTGATGTAGGCACATCCGAGGGAGAACCAGACACCGAGCTGCAGACAGGAGGACGGATGAGAACCAACCCAAACACAGATTTCCTCCTGAGCTCTAAAAGCTGCTGGCAGGATCCATCCGAGTATAAAACATGGTTTTACAGAAAAACAGAAGATTATCTTCAGCTTCAGCACCACCAGAGGTGGAGAACATCCAGTTCTCATTAACTAGCAGCCCGGGGAGTCAGCAGAGCTTTTATTTCAACAGGTCTGCAGTTTTCTAGACGTCTCCTGGAACCTTCATGTTGCATCATCATGTAAACCTGTTCTGGAGTCTCGCTGCTCTTCAGGTTTTAGGGAGAACACAGCAGCATATCCTCCTGTCTTCATTTAGGGTAAAGGGGTTCCACCCCGTTAAAGTATGAAGAGTTCTCACAAGGAGAGAGTGTTGGGAGCGAGCGGATGATTTCTACAAATCCAGCTCCAGCACAAGAGTAGCATTTACAAACATGACAGGAAATGACATCATACCATCAAAACAATAAAAGCTAATAACGCGAGGATACAAACACTACAACATGAACGCTGTCTGGACTCTGAACCTTCAGTGTCGTGTTCCGGTTCGGTCCAATCAGCTGTCAGACAGACGGACTCATAACTGACTCAGGAACAGTTGAGTATCTAGAGGTGTTCGTGGTGGAACGAGCCTTTTGAACCGTTGAGGAAAGTTTCAGTCAAATGAAAACAACAGTTCTAAAACTAGCTTTCTAATAATCAAACAATCATTTTTGGTTTAAAGTGATTCAATTCACCTGTGAGCAGGTGGGTTCGTACCTGCATGGGGTTGATTTTCAGCGACCGCTCAAAGCAGTCCACACACTGCTGGAACTCCTTGTTTCGGAGGTGCAGCAGAGCTTTGGAGCGCATGGCTCTGGCGCTGCGCCCGCCCGACACTTCCCACGCCCGCTCATAATACTGGTGGTCGTTCAAGATGTCTCCGAGCAAACAGAAAAGGCTCGGAGTCTCCTTCTTCTCCAGCTCTCTGCGCACAATCTCCTCCGCCTGAGAACACAGAGAGGAACATCAAACATTCATGAAACCCAAACGGAGCCGTAGCAGAACCGGCTGGCGTCAAACAGACGGGAAGCGTTATAACGTCACCGTGAGGTATGATTAAAGCAGCAGCATCACGTTATGTGATATAAATCTCCCTTAAACATAAAAGTTTGTTGTGTCCTCCGTTCTGTGATCCGATTGGCTGGACCGCTGGAGCTGTCCAATCAGAGCAGTCAAAGGTTTTATGATGGGAACCATCAGGAAACGTCCCAGTATGCAACCACCGACACCACCAAGTGTTTTAAAGTCAATATTCACTAATAATGTCCCCAAAACATGAAAATAACCACACGCCACGTCTGGAGCGTCTTCCTGCAGAAGCATGGCCACGTTACGGCCATGATGGCGAGCGTTCAGCAGGTCTGATCCTGAAAACGTTCCACTGAGCAGTTTCAATGTTCCTTTAGTGTCTGTGAGTCAGAGAGGAGCAGCTTTGGCCGGAGACCAAATCACTCCAGACAAATGGATTACCTTGTTATTTTGGACCTCGGTGGGAACATAACGTGGCCCGTTGGCCGGACCGGCACAGCACGAGAGGGGAAAGGAGACTTTTATTATTAGCCAAAAGCAACCTGGGTAATCACATCGGAGAGACAAAGAACGATGTAATTGAATAAAAGAGCTGGCAGGCAGCCCACCGAGGCCTCCAGACATAAAGGAGGAGTCCGAGAAGCAGACCTGGGATCAGCCTCACGTCACGTCTGCACATCTGCTCTCTGGTTCCGATTCACAACAACAATTCTCTCCCTGAGGTCTGGCAGCTTCGTGGACTCTGATGGTTTTTCTAAACTCCCTGAGACAAAAACCTTAAAGATGTCTGGAGTTATCAGCAGTTCAGGTTCAGGACTCAAATCTTATTTTCCCAACAGGACTCTAGTTTGAGCTGACTCACCCTCTTTCCTTCAGGCGGAGGGTCCAACAAGGCTCGTGACCTCTGACCTTAAACGGTCCTCTGCTGTTTGTTTCCTACGGTTTGGTCTTACCCTGAGGTTGCTAGGCTGCTCTGCAGGACTGAACTCTTCCACGTCTTTAATTATTAAACAACTCTGTTTACCAAACAGAACCCAGAACCACTCCTAGTCTTTCTGTGAACCAGTTAAAGGTCCATCCCTCCAACAGAACCAGCAGACTCCTTAAAGAGCAAAGACTGGTTACTTATTGGGCCCCAGCTGACCCAAAGTGGAGGCAGCGGACACATAAACATCAGCCTATCAGGAGGTGAGAAGCTCCAGCTACAAGTGGACCAAACAAAAGAGACTCAGGAGATTCATCCGTCCTGGCTGCAGAACAGCTGAGCAGACGTGGCTCACCAGAGCGGGACTTCAACATAACTCACGACGACCTGAAACATCTACGCTGAAACCTGCTGTCCCCAAAATCAGAGCTTTAGACCAGCAACGTCTCCACGATAATCCAGTTAATCCAGTTTGGTTCTGGATTCACGCTGTATTGTTACAGAATTACATATTAAAATGAAACTGATTCATATTTAGTTGTTAGTTGTAACAGGATATATTTTAACTTTCTTAAAGTTCTAATATTTCTTTGGTCTCATTAAACTGGAGCTGGCCACGCCCACCCACCCCCTGATTGGCTGCTATGAGGTGAGAAACTCAGATATCAGGGAGGGGCTGCTCCTCCAGCATCGACAGGTGAGGTTGGGTGGGGTGGGGGGGGCTACGCTAATTTTTATTACCTTAACGGGGAATTTTAGGCTCATTGTTCCCAAAACCAAACACAAAAAACAAGATCGATGCTTTTTCCATGTTTGATGAAGAAGTGGAGACCCACATGAAAGGTTGTAAATGGTAAAAATGATAAATGACCTGTATTTGATATAGCACCTTCTAGAGTCCTAAAACCCCCAAGGCACTTTACAACACAATCAGTCATTCACCCACACACATTCACACACTGGTGCTGCTGATAAGCTAAATCATAGCCACAGCTGCCCTCGGGCGCACCGACAGAGGCGAGGCTGCTGAGCACAGGCGCCGCCAGTCCCTACGACCACCACCAGCAGGTCGGGTGGGTTAAGTGTCTTGCTCAAGGACACGACGACAGCGACAGACTGTAACCTTTTGATTATGGGGCGGACACTCAACTTCTGAGCATGTCTAGAAAAAAATCATAAGGCACTTCACTAGTACAATAAAATTTCACAAAGATAAAATAAAAATTAGAAAATTAAAAAGAAAAAAAGAAGAATTACGATTTAAAAATCAATATAAAAATCAGCAAAAACAAGAGTCTAAAAAATATATGAAATTGGTAGAAAAAAGGGAAAATTTAGAAAAATCCACCTTCATTTAGATGAAAAAAGGTAATCAGTGGATCCTGGGAAAGGCAGAAATCATAGCAACAACACGAAGAGAAGCTAGTGATGAAGAATCAGCAGGAGGTCCCGCCAAAGCCACCTGAACAGGTGAGTTTCTAAAGGAGACCACTGAGTCCACTGATCTCAGGCTCAGGGGGAGAGAGCTCCAGAGTCTGGGGGCCACAGCAGCAAATGATCTGTCACCTTTGGTCTTTAGCCTGGTGCTGCACAACCAGTAGGCTTTGATCACTGGACCTCAGGGACCTGCTGGGGGTGTAGGCACTGAGAGGTTGTCTGGGGCACAGATGAGGACCTCAGTCTTAACTTCATTCAGCTGTAGCCATCCATCCAGGTTTTAATAGAGTCTCAGCAGCTGTGCAACGGCTGCAGCTTAGACATCTCATGGGGCGTAAAGGAGATGTACAGTTGGATGTCATCTGCATAAAGATGGTAGGAGATTCCGTTAAAAGAGCTCAGGATGTGCTGGAGAGGGAGCAGATATGGAGGAACAGTAGAGGGCCCAGCACAGAACCTTGTGGGACACCATGGGTGAGGGAGGTGGTGGAGGACCAAAACTTGGAGACGGCCACAGAGAAGGAACGCTCAGACAGATGAGAGGAGAACCACTTCAGAGCAGTTCCTGATAGGCCTACCCAGTCTCTCAGCCTATCCAGCAGCAGGTGATGGTCAACAGTGTCAAAGGCTGCAGTCAGGTCCAGCAGAACCAGAACAGAACAGTCCCCTGCATCACTGTGAGTCAGAAGGTCATTAGAGACCCTGAGAAGAGCTGTTTCAGTAGAATGAGCTCTACAGAAACCTGACTGGAAACTATCGTGGATGTTATGTTCATCAAGAGCAGCTGTGAGTCATTTAGCCACAACCTTTTCCAAGATCCTGGAGATGAATGGAAGTTTGGAGATGGGTCTGAAGCTGATGCAGTTTGTGGGGCAAAACATATGATAGCACACTGCTGAGGGTGCTCGTGAGAACAAGCCCAGTGGTTCCAACTGGACCCAACATTATAAAATAAAAACAACAGGATTCAGGATGAAGAGAGTTGAGCTAAATCAGCTGAAAGCTCGATAGGAGAACATCTCAGGAACTAAACAAGTGAGGGAGCGTCTTCTCTAGAATACCAAGGTAGCCCACATGACTTCAACGTCTGTTTGGATGAGAGGTGAAACTACGCTTAGGATGGATGAGAATCTACACAAACTTCTGAAATCCTTTTGGTGACGGTGAAAAAGGACTCCTGATTCCTAAAAGATCAGCGGAGGGTCTCCTCCTAATCCTCACAGAGATAAGTCCTGCTTGAAATTCAGCAAAACGCAGAGATTTAATACCGAAGCGTGACTGAGAACCCTGACATTTCAGTCTGAGCGCTTCAGTTCAGGACGCTAAGAGCAGAAACCTGCCCAGATCAGCCTGAGAGCGGCTGTGTGTCTCTGCGGAAGGACAAAGAAGTCCTTGTTTTATTAAAGCCTGAGACCAGGAGCAGCAGAGTTCTATCGATCAGCTGATAGACAGCAGCACGATGACGAGTGTCTCAGAGGAAAGGAGCTCCGCATCACTATCGATTCTGATAAAACCTTCGCTGCTCCACTGGACCACATAGACTCATAATGCTTCCGAAATAAAGTGTGTGTGTGTGAGAGAGAGAGAGAGAGAGAGAGAGAGAGAGAGAGAGAGAGAGAGAGAGAGAGAGAGAGAGAGAGAGAGAGAGAGAGAGATTCCACGCATCCATAAAACAGGAGAGATATGGGGGGTTGGATGGGGTGATGCTGCTTCATCCACATCAAACAGCAGATTAACTCCTCTGTGAGGTACCTGCTCAGCGTCGGTGAGTCGGGGCTGAAAGCAGAACAGTCGGTGTGAAAAATGACCTCGTCTGGACAAAGAAGTGTCGGGTAGTAAATGGTCCCTCAGTGTGAAGACTGAGAACGCAGAGAGAGCTCCCAGAGGGCAGAAACCCGTGTGTGTGTGTGTGTGTTATCTTCAGCAGCGCATTTCAAATAAATGAGGAAAAAAAGGTTTTCTTGTCACAGCGACCTTTGAGGTCATCTCATCCTAGGAAGGTCGATCAGCGCCAGCTGGACTTCTCTGATTCTGACGACGTTTCGTTTCTCGTTAGAGAATCTTTCTTAACTCAAGCTGAACCGTCCAAAAGTACCGAGCTTTTAAATGATGAGTGCTTTGCTAATGGCAGCTGGTTTACACACGACTCCAGAGGGTTTGGTTCTAGAGCGGGAAGCAGAAACCGTGATTGTTGGTAGGATGGAGCGTACAACTGAGGCTGGTAATAAAAATAAGACTGGAGAGTTTTAAATGAGTGGGAGGTTGACAAGTTCACCATGTCTGAACCAGTCTGATGTGGTGAAGAGGAGCTAAAACAGCTCTTGATCATCTTAACGTGAGAGACGTGATGGAGGAACTGAACCGGATCAGCTTCAAGCTGCTGATGAACTCACAAACAACTTTTAGGAAACAAGTTAAACTTCCAGAGAAAAAAGTCTGTTTGCCACATTTAGAGAAACAGCTGATAAAAAAAACCTGCTGCAGAATATTTAAATCAGGAAATCAAACAACTCAGAACCAAAACTACAGAAGCTTTCATATAAGATGATATCAACAATCAAGGGAGTACAAGCATACGCGCATGTGTGTGTTTCTGTGTATGTGTGTGTGTGTCTGCATGTTCACACACACCTTCCCGTGCTGGCCAAGCCTCTCATAACAGACGATGACGTCCTCCCAGAGCTCCAGCTTCTCATACAGGAGGAGAGCTGAACTGATGCAGCCGAGGTCGATGAGCAGAGCTGCCAGCTGCTTCTGCAGGAGGAGGAGAACATCGATGGAACCTTCAGGAAGCTCTCGGAGAATCAGAATGTTCACAACGACTCACCAGCATGGAGGTCAGGTAGGAAACGTGCAAAACTAACATGTGACTCATAAACGTGTACCTCAAAACAAAAGAACCCCTTTTCTGTTCATGTTCACCACACACACACACACACACACACACCCTTTGGTGCTTTGTTACATGGACGCCTCGGTTCTGCTGTGAGGAGAAAATGCACCGCGGCTCCTGCTGCAGCCCTCCTCCACCTCCTCGGCCCACTTCCAGTCCCCAGGCACCGATACACCCTCTTCAATTCCAGCTTTATTGCTGTTATCAGTTATTACACGCTGCCTCGGTGATGTCTCCTCCCCAGCTGATCGCTCCCTTCCTGCAACGCTCCTCCTCCTTTAATCTCCTGGACAAGTTCAAATCTTTCTATCACTTCTCTGTGTTTGTTCTCTTTCCTGTTGGGGGTTTTAATCTTCAGACATCTTTGTTCTTTAGGTCTGTAACTAAACGCCACTAGAGCTGCTTCCTGCAGCCCCCGTGATGCCTTTGGTCTCCGTTTCTGCAGCAGCATCTGTTTGAACTACGCTAACAGCCACACGATGACGGCATGAGGATGACTCATCAGGCTCAGAACCAGCAGCTTTTAAAGCTCAGAGTTTCTCCACAAACTCAAACCAGTACCTTACTGGTGTGCAGCTGCTGGTGACTAAAAGGATTCACGAGGGTTCTTACTGGAGTTGCAGGTCCTCATTCTTCTGTCGGGAAATTTGATGAAAAAATCTTGAAAGACAAATTTAGTGTGGAACTAGGAGCAGAGTTGTTGCGTTTGTCCTAATTTATTTATCTACAGGGAGGACCGTACCTGCAGGTGACATCACTCAAAGTGGGCGGAGTCTCCTCTGACTCACAGCTAGCCAGACTGCTAACAAATGCGTGGCGAATTAGTGTTTGAAACAGAAACGGATGCATTAGAACGTCCCATCCCCTCCAGGCTCGTATCTGAGGTAGGACAGACCTTAAGGGCAGCAGTAGCTCAGGAGGTAGAGCGGGTTGTCCAGTAATTGGAAGGTTGCAGGTTCGATCCCGGCTCCGGCCAGAGAATGCTGCTGTGTGTCCTTGGGCAAGACTCGTAACTCGCCTCGCCTGCTGGTGGTGGTCGGAGGGACTGGTGGCGCCAGTGCTCGGCAGCCTCGCCTCTGTCAGTGCGCCCCAGGGCAGCTGTAGCTACACTGTAGCTCATCCCCACCAGCGTGTGAATGTGTGTGTGAATGGGTGGATGACTGATTGTGTTGTGAAGCGCCTTGGGGGGTTGTAGAACCCTAAGAAGGCGCTATACAAATACAGGCCGTTTACCATTTCCCATTTAAGGTGGAACATCTAAAGTTAAGCTAAAAATGATGAAGTTAAATTAGATTTTATAGAATTGTTTTTGTCAGAAGATTAAAAATAACTGAGAACATTTTCCCTTCTTTCAGTTAAATAAGAGCTGTGATGCGTTTGTTAGGAGAACAGGTGCGATACCTGGACGGCCCATCTGGGCGGGACTTGGCAGCAGTAGAAGACTTTAAGGCGCTCAGTCACCGGACAGCTCTGGTCTTCAAAGTGGTCCGCTATCGTCTGGAAAGGAAACCAGAATCAGAACCTGTATTCACTAGAATCTACATCAGATCAGATTCAGTCTCACGACCGGGTTGCAGGATCATTAGGACTGATGGAGGAGAACATCCATGAGAAGAGCAGATACTAGAACTCCCCTGCTTGTGGGGAGGATTCCCAACTCGGGGAGGGGATTCCCGCTCTTCCCAGATGAGACCGTGATCTTAGATTTGAAAGAGCTGACGCCAGCTGCAGACCGCGCCCGTGCACGCTGTGGCTTGCAGACGCCAACAGAAGAACATCATTTGCAAAGATGATGTTCTGCAGAAGGACAGCTCTTCCTGGTCAGGGTTCTGCATCCTGCAGCTCAGATGTCATTTTTGTTGTTTTTAAGGCATCAAGATGGAACTGAATGCTTTATTTGCCTCTTACTGTGTTTGCCAATCTTCAACTAGACGTGAGGCTGGAAACATCTCTGTATGCTTCTGAACATCAACTCTTAACCTGAAAGGTCAGGGTGATGAAGGTAGGCGACACCATGAGGAGGTAAAAGGAGGACGGCCGATCCGCTCCACCCAGCTCGTTTCTTTATTTCTACGATTTAAGTGGAACTATTTCATGATTCTGGAATTATTATCACTTTCTCTTTCCTTTACACAAACCAGGAGTTGTTTTTACCTTCATGTTTGCTGACGTTTCGATCGCAGCTCCTGATTTGTGTAAAAGAAAGAGAAAGTGATAATAGTTAGAAAGACACAGAATGAACGCTCAAAAGATGAATCTGGAATTCCAAACTCGTTCTTCTGGCACTTACAGGCCAGAAAAAGAAAAGCACCTATTAGCTGCTTAAACACATGCATGACTATACGGAGGAGAAGATGTGGAGGAGTGAGTTCGTTCAGTAACCCTGAAACTGCACAAAGGACATCAAATACATCTAAAGCTAATGTTTACGGCTTCCGGCTCCCGTCGTCAGCGCTGAGCCTCTGGCTCTGAAAACAGCAGAAAGACGGGTTTTTATTCCCTTCAGCTGGAGCACAAACACTGTTGTCCTCAGTCGCTCTAATAAATCCATCAGCAGCTTTTTCATAATCTCATCCTGCTGTCTGACTCGGCCGTTTCAGGGATGTTATTGATCAACATCAGAAATAACATTTAGAGCTGTGGGGGATTAATGGGTTTGTTTGTGTGCCGGGTTGTTCTGAGAGAAAGAACAAGGTTACTCAATTACTCATTGGTGCTGGGAGGAGCTCTGCAGCTCCTGCTGCGACGGCCTCCACAGCTCCTCCTCTTCTGTGTGAGGAAGGTCCAAACGTCAACCTTCGTGTCACCGTCTGATCTGCATCCGTCAGCGATAAAAACCAGCGCAGAGGGACAGAGCGGCCTGCTCCCGTAAAGACTTTCTGTTATCTCCTAGGGTTAGGGTCAAGGTTCAGGGGTCAAACCACTCCCCTGTGACACCAGTTAGCAGGAGTCTGAGCTCATGACTCAGCTACGATCAGCAGCATCTTGGACTGGACCGACTCCAGATGTTGACCAGTTGTATGAAAACACCTGAGAAGGGCGTTTCGCTCACAGATTCTCGTTTTTCTCAGATTTCCAACACAAAGATCAAACTTAAGCACTTTCAAGGTGAGTTTTCAAGGTTTCCCAGCACCTCCCAGTGGAGACGACTCACCTGTACGTGCTCTAAACTGGAGATGAACTGAATCAGGAAAAAGTTGTTTTTTTCTGTGGTTCGGTTTCTTTTCACACAGAAAAAAAAACTACAAACGAAGCACAAACCAGGTGAGAAGGGTCAGTCTGCTGATTGGTCAGGTTGTCTGGGGGCGGGGCTAACAGGAGTAGTGTGTTCTGATCCTGAGCTAGACGACAACACGCTCTAACCTTTAGCTACTCACCTGGGTTTGCATCATGGCCCTCTCAACACACCGAGACCTTCCCTTCTCCAGTTTGGTCCGGAGACAAAGAGCCGTGACCTCCACGGCCCAGAACTTCGGCTGGGACAGAAGACACTACACAACACAGACACGAGAATTAAAAACGTTAGAGTCAACTCAGAACTAACTCCAAGTTTACACCGTGACCATCCTCATGAACGTGGAAAAGGGTCAAAGAAACCAAATGAGAAATAAAAATGTGGATTTTATGATAATAAACTAATAAATAGTTCATAATGTTGATTTGTTGGGATAGAAGCAGTAGCCAGGGGGCGCTATAACTCTCCCCGGATTAGTCGCTGCATCTCCAAGAAAAGATTTTATTTTATTTAAGTTCTGGTTGTGGTCATATTTACTCTACAAACCAAAAATAGTTGGACGGTTAATCAGATTCAGATCAGTTTGTGCAGAAGCATCGCTGGAGGAAATGACAAGCACAGGCCTCAAAACGCAAACCACGATATGAATAAAAGACAGGGTAGAAAATGGAAACAGGTAAAGATTTACTAGTAGCTATCTATGATGTGTAAAAATAGCCAAACAGACCTTTAAACTAGTAAAATAGGCTCATGTGCACAGTCAGGGATGTGCACACCTGCGGACCCAGGTAAACATCCATATGGAGGATCTTTAACAGCCTGCTCAGATGTGTTCTGGATGGGTTCTGTCCTCCAAGATCCTCAGAACCAAGTAAAAAGTTCAACAAAAGACCCCCATCCAAAGGGGAACGAACTTGACCTTTGACCTCATAACACCAGCAGGAAAAAGGTCATCAAAGAGAAGTCTGAGGCAGCGGAACCCGATCGGCTTCTCCCAGGATCAATCTGGAACCACACGGTAGGAGACTGAATCCAGGGAGTCGCTGTGTGTGTGTGTGTGTGTGTGTGTGTGTGTGTGAAGGGGGGTGTCAATAATGTAATTTTTACTCTTAATTTTGAACTCATTTACTGAAACTTCTACCTCATTTCAGCACATTTTACATCCATGGCTTCAATCACAGCTTTGATCCCACATCTAGACCTTTTGGAATACGACGCTGGCGTTTTCAGACACGGTTTATAACACAAGTCACATGATTTTCATAAAACATCATCATGTTGAAGAGAGAAGACCGAACTCTGAACTCAACACGGATGTCTGCTGTTCACAGCTGAGAGAAATCAACAAGCAAGCTTCGCTGAGATCACCTAATTATTAAAGCTATTAGAGCCGGGGAGTCTTTGTGTGTGAGCCGCGGTGATAATCTGGCGTTCCAGCCGCAGATCAGCTGATTAAAGGATCTACGGAACGGGGCTTTGGAACATCCAGAACACGAGAACATTACCGACACCGTTAATCTGACACCGGGTTCTGGCCTGTGAATGGATTAACACACACACACACACACACACCGTGTTGATGATAATGTTAACGCACCATGAAAGTGATCCATGGATGGAGGAGAGAAGAACAAAGCTCTGCTGATGTTTGCGGCTGCTCGGTGAGTCCCTTCGGCGTCATTAGTGTTACAGTAAATTGTCCTAATTATGCCGTTATTCCAGAAGCAACATCACTCACTGAGCCATTAAAATCAAATGATAAAACATGATAAACATTCGTCACGCTGCTGTTAACACAAACGAGCTCCACGGAAGCTCCTAATGGCGCCCAGACAAGAACATTCACCGTTATTTAATGCGTTCGACACCAACATCAAAGCACTTATTAGACAGGAATCAACCTTTAATCATCCAGTTTACTTCATGAAACTCAGACATCCGTTATATTAGTCAAGTTGTTTCTGTTTATTAAATCTAAAACACGCTAAGATTTATGGATGAATAAAGAGTTTTCTACATAACAAGTCCTGAATACTTCCCAAGATTCCCCTCGGTGTCCTCAGGTCTACAGTCAACTCTACGGGTGTTCAGACTTTTCGGTACAGGACAGAAGTTTACCGAGGCGTACCGAGTTCCCACACCGACGCTCTTTAGCCACTAACACAAGCGGATTCTGGGGATGCCTCCTACCGGCCTACTCAGTCCACATAGGCTGGTGCCGGTACCAGACACCGAGTCCTTTGTTGACTGGAAAGTTCTTGCCCTTATCTTGTCGCCTAGCAACCGTGACGATGCTAAACAGAAGTTAAAACTAAACTTGCGTCACTTCCACACTAACATCGGCTCCACTCCGACCGCCCCAGACTTAGGAACGCGGACGTGATTGAGCACATGGGCGGTCTCCATAATTGGAGTGAAAAATTGGCGCAAAGATTTCAGTGATGTCATGAGCGCATCTCCGAGCACATGGGCGGGGCAAAAGAGCACAGCGAAGTCCGCTTCTGGAGACTCTCTGACTCTGATATTGCATCCTGCTTTGCTGTGTCTAGCAGCACTGTTCGTGTGTGTGTGTGTGTGTGTGTGTGTGTGTGTGTGTGTGTGTGTTCCAGAGAGACAGAGAAAAACGGCTTCAGCCAGAGGCTCGTTAACTCGTCAGCATCCAGAATGATAATGAATCGCGCATGCAGGAAGCCCCTGCTGGCTGATTCTCGCCGCCAATCGGAGGCTCCCCCCAATAGTTGGCGTGAATTTGAACTGACCAATCAGTCGGCAGTGGGGGTGTTGGACCAGCTCAGCCTGAGGCAGGCCGCCTTGGGAAGAGGGCTGAAAAATGTCCAGTTACGCGCAGAAAATTACCGGGCTACCTGGATTTGAACACACATTACCCTATCTAGGCGGGGTAGAGCCGATGCTAGCGTGAAGTGCCACTAGTGGCAAAAAGGAACCTGCCATACAAGCTAGCTATGTTCCTAGAGACGTTATACCTGCTAACAGATCTGTCCTGCAGACAATGTGGACAAATTAATATTTCTATTAAAACATGAAGGTTGGATGAACCTGAACAAGCTACAGGCTGGAACTACAGGAAGTTTTCCTAGTTCAGCCTGTTGTTTCAGTTTCAGCTGGTAAAGACAGAGTAGTGATGTTAGTTTCCTCAGCAGAAAATACCTAAACGGCTTTATTATTTTATTATATACATGTTTATGTTTGAGATAGTTTTGTTGGAGAATTTACTGCTAATACATTTTTATTTTAAAGGAAGTTAAAGCCGTACCCGTTTACACTTTGTTCCTTCGCTGTATCGAAAATGAACCGAACTGCGGCATTAAAACCAGGATGGGGACCGAACCAGGAGCAAAGCCGTTCCATTACACCCCGGTGAACACATGACTGGACTGAACTGTGTCCTGTAGGATTCTGATTAGCACCACTTTCTGAGATAATTAGGCTAGTTCATTATTCTGACTGATCTGCTGACGTTCCCAACAACGGCAGAACGGAGCCGGAGCTGCCAGCTGTCTGGAAGAGAGACGGAAATAAATCAATCTGCTCTGCTTTCATCCACAAGTTCATGCTGCAGGATTCAGGACGGCCTCGAGGAATGTTCCAGGAAGTCAGTCAGGTACAGACTCATCACATTCCAGGAATTCCTCAAAGGAATAAAAATCTTTCGTGTCAAGAGTTTTAGACAAAGATCTTCCTATAAGAGTAGAAAGACCTGAATACACTAAAAAAGATGGCCACCAATCATTTTCTGTAAAAAAGACCCTTTTTGATCAAGATGGCTCCGTTCTGTCGATGTGAGGTGTTGAACGGTGATTTAGACATTATTTTGTATTTCCGAGAGGTTTGACAAGTCTCTGTGTCTACAGTTATGATTTTAACGTTGTGTGGCAGAATCCTAGCTTTCCAAGTATATATAATATAAATAAAAACTGTTGATTTGATCTGGACGAAAGGGGAAAAAGCAGCAATTTAACAAATGAAATGAACATTTTCACATGTCAACATATTTTGGATTCAAACCTGATGTGAAAGCAGCAGAAGATGAATATTTCTAGCCTGGCAAGCCATTATGTGAATATATAATGCAAGGTAAGAATTTGGTCTAGTTCACTAGGCTAGAATATTTCAGCTTCAGGGTTGAGTTTTCATGAAATCGTGACAATAACTCATTTCTGGCGCTTCAGGCTAGACTACAGACGATCTTCTAGAAAACCAGCAGTGAGGAATCGATGAAGATGGCCAGCCATGTGACAACCATCTAACCAGCCTGCAGATTCCTGGATCTACATGTAGGCTGGGAAGATGCCTGCTCACAGAGCCGGCAGCTTTAGTTCAAAACAATCACAAGATTATCTTTAGAAATGTTTTATTAAAGGTTTCCTACGGGTCAAAACCCCAGTTATGGGACAAGTGAAGCTCAGGGGGCGTGTTTCTGTCTTCAGTAAAGTTTCAGTTATAATATCTACGATAGTAAATAGTCAAGACTTTAAAGGCGTGTAGCTTTCTTTGAGTGTTATGTTTCAGTCATTGAAACATTAAAAGAATGAAATGAATACATTTAAAGAACTGAACCATCATGGAGCAGGTAAACATTAAAAAGGTACAGGACCAAGCATACAGCCCTGGGGAACCTCATATGTCTGATAGGGAAGCATCAGACGCTGCTGAAGTCTCTGAGATACAGTCGAGGACTGGAGTCACACAAGGAAAACTACATAAGGAGGATGTATCGAGATTAAACAGGAAATACTGAGCAAAAAAGCTGGAATATTTTTTTTAGGAAAAATCCAGAAGTAGGTTAGTTTAAAGCAGCATTCCGCAACTTTGCAGTTATATGGTCTCTGTCGCCCTCTAGAGGCTTGCTGCGTACCGTCACTGTCGTAACAATAAATCTCTCTCTCGGCCATAAGTGGCATGTTTACATTCCTAATGTCAGGCAAAACAACGAAAACAAACTTTTCCACCTCCACACATTGAATAAATAGTTTTATCAGGACTGTATAACAACTTTATGCCCGACCAAACACAATAACCCCAGTGAAATAATTAATTACTTACCTAGCCATTAGCAGTACAGCTAGGTCAGAGTCCGTAGTTCATGCTGTTCTTTCTAAAAGAGCTCTCCAGCGAGGAAAAGATGCGCGTTTTGGCGGACATAACGCACGCTTAGAACGCGCACTTTTTTTATCCCTTTGGCTTGCCATACTCTGCCGTAAAACGACACCCAGTCAGTACTTCCGGCGCTACCCGAAGCACAAAAACTGTATAGCGCAGTAAACAGACGTGGGACCCCCCAACATTATCACAGGTATGAAAATGAACATAATAGATAAAACTATGACGCAAAAACTTTACAAAAAAGCATAATTTTAAGGTGTAAAAGTTGCGAAATGTTGCTTTAAGATTAGTCCAAGAAATCAAACCCCGTTGTTCAACTGAAGCCGACTAACTGTTCACTTAATTATTATTAATTAATCCGAGGGTTCAGGGTTCGATATGAGGAGCTGTAGGCTACATCAGGATATATATGGATACATTTGATTAAGATAAGCTTTAAAAGTTCAAAAACTATAAAAACTGCTCTGACACTTTTATTGTTATTTTAATTTATTTACAGTGTAATTTTTCTTTTAGTGAATTCTGAATTGAGATAAAGTGAGATTATAAGTAAAAAGTCAGTCACCACCTTCATGAGCTGCGTTTGGAGAGCGGAGTGGGAGAAACTTTGGGATTAATGAACAAACTTCTGCCTGAGTGAACACAAATAAAACGGCAGAACAACAAATAACACCTCCCACCACAATAACGCCTCTCAGTGCTGGACTCTTTTATTCCCTTTAACCTTCACATTACAGCGGTGAAATCAACTGAAACGTATTTTTGAATCAATCTGCCCACTCATGGCTGACCCATAAAGGAGGTTACGCTTTTCACTGCGAGTCAGAGTCTTTTATATTAACAGCAACAAAATAAGAGTCAGAAAGCTCAGAAGCATGAAGCCTGCTGAAGAGGAATAAAACAAAACGCTGGTGTTTAAAGTGTCTCCACATGCTGTTAATGCACCAGATCTCATAGCAAACTCTGGAGCCTCGGAGCTGGTTAAAGGGGCTCAACATCAGAGAATCAATATCTAATCAGAGAAAGCCAAGCTGCAGAAATGGGAGGCAGTTCAGCGCTCTGCTGCCTGACTAGAAACACTACCGGGACAGCGGCATGAAGAAAACTGCTTCAGACACTCATGAATAACAATTTAACCTGGATAAGAGTCGGTCCTGCTATCAGGACCGTTCCATCCTGCAGGAGGACGGCTAAACGGCAGTTCCACCTCACATCCTGGTGTCTGAAGAGAACAAGACCCAGACCCAGAACTAAACCCCTCATCTAAGGTTTGTTAAAACAATCTCGCCTCATCAGCAGGGAAAAATAAGTCAGAGTTCAGCCAAGAATGATCATCCGTTCAGACCAAACTATGAACACCTGGAATGTTCATCCGACTCCCGGTAGAACCGGCAGAATCCCGCGATGTTCCCACAAAAAGTTCATTAGTTTCATGTTCAACTTTTTATTTGCAAAAGTAAATAAATCTTAGGAACTCATTACCGGGTCCAATAAATGCTTAAAGCTGTACCCATAATGCACTGCAACCAGAGCCGACAGAGCTAACGTTTGTTTCAGACATGTTTATTCTGTTTTTTTAGATCTGAACAGAATTTTCTAAAGATCCGTGAGGATTTTTATTAAGTATCGCTGCTTTTTTCTTATTTATTGTTCCTAATAACTTTGTCTTTCAGATCTTCAAACATAATTTTGTTCGGCAGAATCAATTTCAATTTTAACTTTATGTATAAAGCGCTTTCACATGCCCAAAAAGGACAAACAAAGCGCTGTACACCAATAAAAACACAGCATTAAAATCAGACATACATAAAACCATTAGAATACCATAAAAAATTCCCAAATACAGGATCATCGTACAAAATAAGACAACTAGTTACCTTAAATCATCTGTTAAACTGTATTTAATATTAAGATTATTGAGTAATTTAGGAACAAACCAAAAACGTTTTGCCTTCAGCGCCGAAACTCCTCAAAACCAACAGAAATACTGAAAACGTTTGGTGTAAAAATTCTAAATTTTAGACATGAAAGCTGATTTTAAATAATCAGAGTCCAAAAAACCATCAAAAGCCTGAAATTTTCTTTTTGAGAGAAATGTTGGGAATATTTGACATTAGAATATTTATTATTTTAAAGCTATTTTAGTGAATCTACAGAACAAGCTAGGTTTTAAACACGGTCACTGAACACTCCCCCCTCCCCTCAGGTATCTTCCCTGGTTCCACATCCACCAGAACCAGAACCCACATCACCAGAGGAAACGAGCTAGCTCTAAACACCAGTCTCTGTTTTCTAGGTCCAAACGTCTTCTGTTGTCTGTGACTTCAAATGGTGTTTTTCTTTCTGGGACGCTGGTAGTTTGTCCTAAAGTTGAAGTGGTAGCAGCCGGCTGTTCCTCCTTCTCTGATATTATTGAGCGGAGAACCTCTCACACCAGTGGTGTTCTGGTGCTGAAAACGTGAGTGTGGAATGAGTGGAGGACCCAGGGAAGAGCGGCGGTTCAACCGGATGGTCCAGTGGTTGGTTCTGGTCTGAAACGTGTTATTGGTGGAGGTTTTTAGACACATTAGAGAGAACCACTTTATTCTTTTTTTTTGTCTCCACAACATATTTATAGCTATACGATGTTAGAACGTTGTTAAAAGGCATAAAAAATGTTTTAAGCTAATTTGTTTTACAAATTTGCCATCGTAGCTTTAAAGAACTGAACCAACAGGAAGCAGGTAAATACTAAAAACGTACAGGACTGAGAACACAACCATGAGGAACCTCGTATGTGAACAGATTATTCACAAAGTTAAAAAAAATAAAAAATTTCTACTGTTTCAGTTACATTATTTTGTTCTTTAATTTTCTGAACTCCAGACTTTTATAAAGCTATAACTCTTTCTGTCATTATTATAAATATTAACTCTTAAAAATATCAGTAAATTAAAGTTCTGGAGTGAAACGGACTCAGCGTTTGACTCCTGGTTCGTCCCGTTAAGTGACTGAAACTTTAAATCACATTTTAACATAAACAGCTGATCATCCACCAACAACCAGGAGATAATGAAGTCATTTGTAACACTTCCTCTCTCTGAAATCTCTGATTCAGATTCTTTTTATGCTAAAGAAAAGCAGACGGGATTCTGACATGTTGGGAACTGAATGAGTCTTTTTTCTGACTCTGGTGATTTTAGTTTCACTAACATTCAGGAGACTCCGTAACAGAAACATGAGACTTACCGCCGTGAAGGCCAGAAGCTCCTCGTCGGTTAGTTTGTGAACCGGGTTGTTCTTCTGGAAGTCGGTGCTGAAACACAGAATCTGGATCAGAACCAACTGTAAAACCAACAGGAAACATGAGAACTGGGATCATTTGTGCCCAAATATGGAAGAACTATTTATTATTGAAGTAGAAGCTACATAATAATGTGTTTTATGTTATATGATAAATGACCCTCACTTGTGTAGCACCTTTCAGAGTCAGAGGACTCCAAAGCACTTTACGCTACAGTGGATCATTGATGAGCTACATCATAGCTACAGCTGCCCTGGGGCGCTCTGACAGAGGCGAGGCTGCCGAGCACTGGCGCCACCGGTCCCTCCGACCACCACCAGCAGGCAAGGTGGGTTAAGTGTCTTGCCCAAGGGCACAACAGCAGCATTCTATGCCGGGATCCGGGATCAAACCTCCAACCCTCCGATTACTGGACAACCCCCTCTATCGCCTAAGCTACTGCTGTGGTAATAACAGAATAAAAGTGGCCCTCACCACCCGTAGATCCTCCACCAGGGGGCAGCAGACATGTACAGGTTTGTGATGAAGGCACTAATCCTGATGCTCCACCTGGAGGCTTTAAGGATGTGATGTGTGATGGTGGTCTAGACGGGACTCATCTTTTAAATATAGATTTTAATAACAGATCAAATCTTACGTAATCCTTTTCAATTCCTATTGTTTTGTACCAACCTTTAATTTTTCCTTCATTCTTGCTTTAATTTAAATGTATGGGTTATGTTAGTTTGACTATTATTCAGCCTCCAGGGACAGGTGACCGCGTCCGGTTCTCAGGGTCCACAGAACCAAGCAGAACTCAGATCCTCCAGCCAGGAACTCTTAACCAGTTCCATCCACACAACAACCAGCCCATCTTCTGTTTAGAGGCTAAAACTCTTCTGACTCCACGTCTGACAGAAACATCCTCGGTGAACTAATCTTCCTTCAGCTCCGTTTAATCTGAGCTGGGTGATTGCATCAAGGAGGTGATGATGAGTAAAGAGACGGACTTGTGGTTCCAGAGGTAAGAGACGTGAATCTGATGTGTCTGCTCTTCAGAGGACTCCAGAGGTCCAGCAGTCTGACGTTACCCAGGAGCAGCTCCACTGATCTCCCTTTAATTTAAACAGACCTGCTGCTCATCAATCATCTCCCAGCCATCGCTCCGACCACGCCGCTGCCCTTCACCTGACCCGCCGGGTCCCAGCAGAACCACGGAAATCCATCACCAGCAGAGCCGTTATATTAAAGTCTGTCTGCCGGATCAGACCTCAGCTCAAGAACAGCTGGACGTAAAGACGACTTTAACCCCGAGTCCAAACGCCACAGACGTTACTTCCTGTTTGGTTTGATAAACAATAATCAGCTTTCGAATCATCCCATATTTCACCTTTCATCCCGAATGCTTAAAATGAAGAATCCTGTGATGAAAAATCATAAAGTTCTAGTTCTAGTGGTTGAACGCTGGAAAACAACGTTTATGGTTTCCTCAAATATCACAAGATCTGATTCTCAGCTGCTAACAGCTTTATCAGCTGTGTCGGCCATCTTTAATATGGACGACTACTAAAGTTAATCAGCTATAGGCAACACAACACACACACACACACACAGATTAGTGAAAATAACATCCTCTGTCACACACGGGAGAATAAACCCGTGATGCCGCGCCTGGACCACGGCTGCATCTGGATCTTATTTACAGGAGATGATTTAATTCTGATGCAATCAGCTGATGTAATGAGCTGAACCCAATTATGGGTCCGGAGACGTAAACAGCAGGAAAACTCCCTCAGATTTATTCATGAGAGGAAAAAAAGCCTCCGTTACCCAGAATGCACCTGTGGTCAGATCAGCTCAGTAATGAGATTTAGATGGAAAAGTTTGTGTGGAGCTCTCTGGAGGCCGACTCACATCTACAGCAGAGTTTATGAAGCTTCTGATGAGATCAGCATTCTGCTGACTTCTGCTTCTGAGACATTATTGATCTGAAATCTAACAAATAAAAACAGGAACGGTAAAAACAGACCAGAGCCAGATTCATCTGATGAATGAACGTTTGAGACGACGTTCAACGTTCTTAAAGTTTTCAGCAGAGAGACACGAGTCAAACGGAGTAGTGAACGTGGAATAAATCCGCCCCGAGTGGCTCCTGGAGACTGGGACTGGTTTCTGTCTTCAGGAGCTGAACGTCACAAACCAGGTAAAGGTCAGGTCACTGGGAGGGGGAGGGGCTCTTACCAGATTCCCAGGATGAGGGCCTGCTCCTCGGCACCGAGCTCAGGCAGCTGGTGCTGATCCGGCTCGGCAAAGCTGATGGCGTCCATCACCGTATCGTCCCCCAGCAGGTTGTCCTGGAATCAAACCACCGCATCAGGAGCCAAAACATAAAGATGGAGGTCAGCGCGTGTTAGATGTTAAAAACGCTAAAAGGTTTAGTTTTGGTTTATTAAACCAAAAATGTGTTGCTGTGGTCTTTTCTCCGACACCTTGGTGCTGCGGTGAAGGTTACATCACTTTGGTGTTCACATGCAGCAGCTCCACGGAGCAGCCGTGGTCCACCTGGGACGTGAAGCTGACAGTGGAGGCATCTCTGATGAGGAGCCGTTGGGATCGGACGTTGCTCCGTTTGGATAAACGACATTTTGGATCTGGTCTGTTCTGTT
>SSNS01000075.1:179138-271511 GCA_006937985.1 Aphyosemion australe
ACTACTACTACCACTACTACTACTCCACCACCAATACTACCACCACCACTACTACTACCACCACTACTACTCCTACTGCTACTACTACTACCACCACCACCACCACTATTACTACCACCACTACTATTACTACTACCACTACTACTACTACAACCACTACTACTACTACTACCACTACTACTACTACTACCACTACTACCACTACTACTACCACTACTACTCCTACTGCTACTACTACCACCACCACTACTACTACCACCACCACTACTACTACCACCACCACTACTACTACCACCACTATTACTCCTACTGCTACTACTACTACCACCACCACCACCACCACTACTATTACTACCACCACTACTATTACTACTACCACTACTACTACCACTACTACCACTACTACCACTACTACCACTACTACTACTACTACTACTACCACTACTACTACCACTACTACTACTACTACCACTACTACTACTACCACTACTACTACTACTACTACCACCACTACTACTACTACTGCTACTACCACTACTACTGCTACTACCACTACTACTATTACTACTACCACTACTACCACCACCACCACCACCACTACTATTACTACCACCACTACTATTACTACTACCACTACTACTACCACTACTACTATTACTACTACCACTACTATTACTACCACCACTACTACCACTACTACTACTCACTACCACTACTACTACCACCACTACTACTACTACTGCTACTACCACTACTGCTACTACCACTACTACTACTACTACTGCTACCACCACTACTACTACTACTACTACTACCACCACTACTACTACTACTGCTACTACCACTACTACTGCTACTACCACTACTACTATTACTACTACCACTACTACCACCACCACCACTACTATTACTACCACCACTACTATTACTACTACCACTACTACTACTACTACCACTACTACCACCACTACTATTACTACTACCACTACTATTACTACCACCACTACTACCACTACTACTACTACTGCTACTACCACTACTACTGCTACTACCACCACCACCACTACTATTACTACCACCACTACTATTACTACTACCACTACTACTACTACTAATACCACTACTACTACCACTACTACTACTACTACCACTACTACTACTACCACTACTACTACTACCACCACCACTACTACTACTACTGCTACTACCACTACTACTACTACTATTACTACCACCACTACTATTACTACTACCACTACTGCTACTACTACCACCACCACCACCACTACTATTACTACCACCACTACTATTACTACTACCACTACTACTACTACTACCACTACTACTACTACTACCACTACTACCACTACTACTACTACTACCACTACTACTACTACCACTACTACTACTACTACCACCACTACTACTACTACTGCTACCACCACTACTACTACTACTGCTACTACCACTACTACTACCACTACTACTACTACTACCACTACTACTACTACTGCTACTACTACTACTACTGCTACTACCACTACTACTACCACTACCACCACTACTACTACTACTGCTGCTACTACTGCGTTTATGTGGAAAACACCAGGATGTTCTCTGATGCTCGACTGAAGCAGAAGGAGATTTTTCTTCTTTGCTTTAAAAAACCTAAAACCTGAGTTCTGCAGTAACTTCTGATCCGGTCCGTCTGCACTGGGACGCGTCGACCACTCGTCTTCGCCACATTTCGCCGTACGCTTCCTGCTCAGCTGGAGGTTTGTTTCCTTTCTTCTGAGGATGAAGCTCTGGATCCACGGCTTCAGGAGGAAAGATCTTCTTCCCGTTGTGGTGCATCTCACATCCCTGCTCCTCAGGGAGCCTCTGACCTAAATCCAGTTGTTTTATTTTGTCTTTGATAGAAAATCTTTTATTTTAGTTTTGGTCCGACAGCAAACGGAGCATCCGCTGATCCCAACGTTCCCAACGGCCTGCAGCCTTTGCTCTGAGGTCCGGTTGGAACTCCAAACGTAGAAGAGTTGATGAACGGGTTTAGTTCTAACTGCATGAGGAGGCTTTAATAACAAACAGGCCGGTTTGGACTGCGGATCCGTGTGGCTCAGTTCTAAACTGGGTTGGACTTCAGTCACGTCCAGGTCCAGAACCGGCCTCTAAAACGATTCTTTTGGTTTGTATTTGAAGACATGATGACATCACGCAGGCAGCTGATTCTGAACCTGGACTTTGTGCAACCAGAACCGATGACGACACCGGCTCAGACCCAAATGGTTCCTGAAGCTAAGCAGAGAAAACGGAACACGCTCTTACTTTAGGTAGGCAGCTCCGTGGAGTGGGGGGGGGGCTGGCCTCATGGACCCTCTGATCCGGTCCATCCGGGTTCCTTCTGACATCAAGGATGAGCTGAGCCAAGAACTTCTCCTGGAAATGGGTCCGTTTGCCAAGAGCACCTGGATCAGAACATCTGTTTAGGTCATTAGAGCCTAGAACTCACCCACACACACCCACCCACGTCCTAGGGTAGCTCAGCTCACTGATGGTATGGTGGTTTCTCTCCTCTGATCTACGGTTTTCTAGATACGTTCAGGTGAAGCAGGAAGACCGTGACTTCACCAGACAAGACTCCCAGGAACCGAACAAAAACTTCCAAGCTCCATTTTTTTGGTTTGGAAATTTCTCGTTAAGGATCCCCTGATGTTTCAATCATTTTGCTGCCTTGTTAAAGAGTCTCCCACGGTACCTTCTTTATTTTATGTGATGGTGTAAATGGTGAATTACAGAAGAGAACTACAGGTTGGCATACAGAGTTCTAGGTTGGTAGCTCATTTAAACCCACATTTGGAGTGGTGGGTGTGCATTACCCACCCGTCATGCTGACGCTGAGTCCAGAGAGCTCCTGGGCCCGTCTTACGTGCTGCTTGGCTGGTTGGTACTCATAGTAGGTCAGGCTGATGTAGGCACACTCCAGGTGGAGCTGGATCTCCAGGTTCTTCTGCTCCGACAGCAGAGACAGGTGCTTCAGCGCTGAGAACCCATCAGAGGAGGAAGAACAGGGATTAGAGGCGTGTGTGTTTTACATGTCTATAATGTATTTATTAGGGGAACCTTTTTTAAAGTTGTCCCATAGCTGTTTGGTTGTTCAGTTTAGAAACACGTTAGTTATGAAAATAACTATTTAAAGATGAAATTATTATAATTCATTCATTCATTTGTTCATTTTAATGAATGAACCAGAGCTCTGCCAGAACTTTGACGTCTCAAATTAATATCATAAAAGATGCTCAGGTAGGAGATACCTGATGGTCCAATCACACCAGCTGACCAGACGCTACCTCTGGCCTCTGATGCACGACCTGAAAACGTCTCATTAGATCCAACCGGCTGAACTACAAACACGTGCTTCTGATGAGTCAAACCAGCAGATCCTGCAGGTCTGCGTGGAGTTTGATCTAAGGCTGGTGGAACAACCGCACCAGGCAGAAGGAATTTAATCTGATGATTATTAGCTCATCATAATCATGAGTCAGATCAGAAACAGCTCATACAGCTCTAAATGAGACATTTGACTTTAT
This sequence comes from Aphyosemion australe, assembly GCA_006937985.1. Taxonomy (NCBI): domain Eukaryota; kingdom Metazoa; phylum Chordata; class Actinopteri; order Cyprinodontiformes; family Nothobranchiidae; genus Aphyosemion; species Aphyosemion australe. The sequence goes on from SSNS01000075.1 coordinate 182,726, forward strand.
TTCCTAAGTTCTAATAGTTCCATGGTCGATACAAAACACGTCTATGAAGTTCTTTGCACAAAACTCCTCTCACATGAAGCACTCTCAGCCGTTATGGTCTTCATATTTTCAGTCCCTTCCAGAATGAGTCATTTTAGGGCTCTGTCACTTTTTTAGGCCTTCCACGCTAACATCGGCTCTACCCGGCCTAGATAGGGTAGCGAGTGTCCACATCAGCATCCAGACGTTTTTCAGCCCTCTTCCCAAGGCGGTCTGCCTCGAGCTGAACAGAGAAGGAGAAACAGCCGGCTGCTACCACTTCAACTGTAGGACAAACTACCAGAGTCCCAGAAAGAAAAACACATTTGAAGTCACGGACAACAAAAGACGTTTGGACCTAGAAAACGGACTCTGGTGTTTAGCTCTTATCTCGTTTCCTCTGGCATCGCGGGTTCCAGTATCAGGGGGGCGGTGAGTATTGCAGCTTCAACTGATGCATCAAAAATAAATCCACACACTAAATACTGATACAATCATTCTGAAGGAGCGTGATCCACGTGGAGGTGTGGAGGTAATCCTCCTCATTCCTCAGACCTCCAGCCTGAAGACCTGAGACCTTGAGAAGAGTCGTCGGTGATGAAGAACGCTCTCCTCTCCTCTGATCTGATTACAGATTCTGTTGTTTTTCTGAGACAAAGAGACTCGTCAGCTGAGACCAGCAGAGGGAACAAAGCTGAGAGGAAGTGCATAATTCATCAGCAGAAAGCAGACGTTCTATCTGCTCAACATTCATGAAGCAGCAGCAGGTCCGATGGCACCAGGCGCCGGGACAGATGGAGATTTACATGCAACCCGTCAGAGTCACCTTTAGATCTGGCAGCCTCACAGTGAAGGAAAATGAGTCACTGGGGGACGTCTCTGCTGCCGGGACAACAAACAACACGTCTGCAGGAGCTTCTGGATTCTTAACAAGGTGGGAAAAAACCCAGGTGGTGTCACACAAGAAGAACCACGACATCCTGGTCCAAAACAACACGGAACCACAGCCCAAAGGTTCCAGACAACAATGATCATTTTACATCTAAAGGTTTCTTTAATCCACCTGGTGGAGACCCGATCCCACAGCTGGGTCGGGTTCAGGAGAAGGTCCTGGTTCTGTCAGGTCGAGTTCTGGAGACGGTCCTGGTGCTGCTGGGACGGGTTCAGGAGACGGTCCTGGTGCTGCTGGTACGGATTCAGGAGAAGGTCCTGGTTCTGTCAGGTCGAGTTCTGGAGAAGACCCTGGTGCTGCAGGGTTGGGTTCTGGAGACGGTCCTGGTGCTGCTGGGACGGGTTCAGGAGAAGGTCCTGGTTCTGTCAGGTCGAGTTCTGGAGACGGTCCTGGTGCTGCTGGTACGGGTTCAGGAGACGGTCCTGGTGCTGCTGGTACGGATTCAGGAGAAGGTCCTGGTGCTGCTGGGACAGGTTCAGGAGAAGGTCCTGGTGCTGCTGAGACAGGTTCAGGAGAAGGTCCTGGTGCTGCTGGGACGGGTTCAGGAGAAGGTCCTGGTGCTGCTGAGACAGGTTCAGGAGAAGGTCCTGGTGCTGCTGGGACGGATTCAGGAGACGGTCCTGGTGCTGCTGGTACGGATTCAGGAGAAGGTCCTGGTTCTGTCAGGTCGAGTTCTGGAGAAGACCCTGGTGCTGAAGGGTTGGGTTCTGGAGACGGTCCTGGTGCTGCTGGGACGGGTTCAGGAGAAGGTCCTGGTGCTGCAGGGTTGGGTTCTGGAGACGGTCCTGGTGCTGATGGGACGGGTTCAGGAGAAGGTCCGGGTGCTGTTAGGTTGAGTTCTGGAGAAGACCCTGGTGTTGCAGGGTCGGGTTTATTAGACGGTCCTGGTGCTGCAGGGTCGGGTTCTGGAGACGGTCCTGGTGCTGCAAGGTCGGGTTCAGGAGATGGTCCTGGTTCTGAACAGCACCATAAACTTTGTGATAATTCCTAAAACTTGTTCAGATCTTAAATTCTTCTAATAAATTCGTTTCGGTTTTTGGGGTTTAGAATCAGAACCGTGGCTCGTGGACTCTTACAGCTGAAGGTTCTGATTTAACTGATGATGTTTAAACTAAAGCAGCAGCGACTCCGGACCGACAGCAGCTGATTAAAGCTTCCCAACGGCGGTCAGACACCGGGACACAACCTATCTGCATGCTTCCCACAGCCTCCCGCCTCTCCGCTCCGTTCCCGACATCCTGAAAAGGTTGTGTGTCCGACGGCTTCTCTGGAATACGGATCAGACTGTTTGTTATCCAGCTCGCAGCGCTCGCTCTTCACACTCCGCCAAGCGCCAACAACAAACAACGTCCACCGAGCAGATGGAGAAAACCCAGAATCAACACAAATCCTCAATCTGGTGATTTAGTTCAGAGGCAGAAATGTTTAAATGAATTATAATAAATAACTTTATTGTTTATATTTTAGCTAACCGCTGGTTTTACTGGGAGAGGAGAAGGTCCCAGTTTGAGCCATGAGTTTACTTACAAAGACAACTTATAAATAATGACCTCCTTACACCGCTTCCTGAGCAGCCTCAGTTCAGAGAAACACAGTTCACTTCCTTCAGAACTGATGAGCTAATGGCTAGTCTGAGCCGTCGTCTTAACTCAGATCCCAGAGGTTGCAGCGGGTCACACAACGCGGTTAAGATGAGTTCTGTGGTTATTTACACGGAATACCCCAACAGCAGCAGCAACAAGGTTTAGAAGTTAATGAGGTGTTTTAGAAGAACGGAGTCGTGTTAACACGTTAGCAACACTTTCAGACTAGCAGTTAGCTCATCGCTCCTGTAGAATGTAAAACTATTTCTCTGAACAGAGGCTGTTCAGGAGGCTGATTACAGCAGGTCAGGTCGATAATTAAAATCTGAAAACAGGTTAAACAAACATTTAGTTGTGTGTGTGTGTGTGTGTGCAGATAAAACCCTCATAAACCAACGCCCTGATGCTGCTTCAGCGGTCTGACAGAACAGAAAACAATGAAAAGATCTGATTTGAATCCACATAAAGGCTCGAGCAGACACACCTCCATCCATGCTGCTGTGGGCCAGGTCCAGGAGCTGAGGAGAACGGGCCTCCAGGACCTGCTGGTGCAGGCTGACGTAGCGCAGCGTCCACCAGGACATCAGCTGCAGGGGTAGAGCGCAAAGGTCAGACTCTTCTCTAGCTTTTATCTTCTGGTTCAGACTCAGATAAAAGGTTCAGGTTTGCATAAAAAACTCTTTAATCTCTGAGTCCAGAGATGAAAACCATCTGATCACGTCTGAGAAATCCAGCATCATAATCCGTTTGATCCCTAAAAACCTCCTGCAAATTATAAATAAATGTTAGAAATTTTACTTTTGACCATTTCCGCAGCTGCAGATAAAAAATCATTACTGTTTGTTATTTACGAGCCGACCCTTGTTTTGCTCAGAGTTTATTAACGTAACACGTTTAGTGTCGGATGTAAACTTCCCACTGATCTTCAGACTCCATCATCCAGAGAGCTGCAGAGTGCTGAGGCAGCAGCAGAAACAGCAAACTCCTTTACTTCCACCTGACAACAACAAAAGGCAGCGGGGGTGGGGGTCTGATGCTCGGATCGCCTCGCCGCCGGCGGAGCGGAACTGAAGCGTGTGAAACGCCGGCGTTTATCTTCTCTGGTTGTACGGAGGTTTAATTGTCCGTCTGACTAGATCAGCATCTCCGACTCGTTCCCCCCCCCGACAGCAGGAGGAGCGGGATGGGAACAAACATCTGGGATCAGAAGCTTCCCTAAATGAGCCAACAGCATCCAGCTGGTGATGGTTTCTACCCGTTAGCTCGTGTTTTACATCACAGACTTTAGTTTTCCTTTAAACATTAAAAGCATCGAGGTGCTAGATGCTGATTCAGCCCTCGGGTTCCTCCGTCTTTGATGCCATTTTTATAAATCTTTAAAAAAAACCTTCAGCTCATTCAGGACTTCCCAGCTTTTGATTTTAGGATATTTTATACTCAGGATTTCCAGTTTTGGTCCGTTAGAAATGAATCAATAATCCATCAGATGCTTCAGGTACTGAAGACCAACTTCACTTTTTAAATGTGATCAGTCACTCAGAGTTCAGCATGCAGGTTGAACGTGACGGGGGAGGGTGTTGTTGGTTTAGCGTCCAGGAAACAGCAGAGAACGTCTCAGCTAGTAGAAGCTAAACATTAGCATTAGCAACAGGAAACAGCAGAGAACGTCTGGGCTAGTAGAAGCTAAACATTAGCATTAGCAACAGGAAACAGCAGAGAACGTCTCAGCTAGTAGAAGTTAACCGTTAGCATTAGCGTCCAGGAAACAGCAGAGAACGTCTCAGCTAGTAGAAGTTAACCATTAGCATTAGCGTCCAGGAAACAGCAGAGAACGTCTCAGCTAGTAGAAGTTAACCGTTAGCATTAGCGTCCAGAAAACAGCAGAGAACGTCTCAGCTAGTAGAAGTTAACCGTTAGCATTAGCGTCCAGGAAACCGCAGAGAACGTCTCAGCTAGTAGAAGCTAAACGTTAGCATTAGCGTCCAGGAAACAGCAGAGAACGTCTCAGCTAGTAGAAGTTAACCGTTAGCATTAGCGTCCAGGAAACAGCAGAGAACGTCTGCGCTAGTAGAAGCTAACCGTTAGCATTAGCGTCCAGGAAACAGCAGAGAACGTCTGCGCTAGTAGAAGCTAACCGTTAGCATTAGCAACTCCACCACACAGCAGAACTCCTCCAGGCTTGTGTTATTGGTGGAGATAAAACATCAACGTTGCAGAGCAAACAGAGTCAGTGGTAGAGTCGTGTTGCTGTTAGCCAATCAGAGGAGAGATGTCCACATATCAGGAAGTAAGACTCCAGATCCTGCCGTCTGAAGCTCAGCTCTGTTCCCGCTAAACTCTAGTTCCTGAAACAGGAGCGCCAGAGCTTTTTCCCCCACAGGGATCGACTCATGAGGCACTCATTTAGATGCATTCAGAGTGGCAAAGGTTTTACCTCATTTTTGTTATATATTCTGTGTTAGACAAGAACAGAAAACCACTGGAAATACAGACATGTTCTCATTACGCCCGGACATCCTATATTTTTAAACACTTTATTCTAAATTCTTTAATTTACCTGAATGACTCTTACACCTATTGCACAATCCGATGTAAAACCGTGTAAATTCCTCCCAACTGCTGAGCTCGTGTGTAATTTAGCATCATTAGCTTTGTAAACAGCTGAGTTATGGAGGAGGAGCTTCTGATGCCGATAAACGGAGCAAAAACACCAAAAGCTGCTGCTGATTCATGAGGAATCCGGGCCGACGGGACAAAGTATTTATGAATCTGAAACTCCGATCTCCGAGCTGCATGAGCTCATCCTGGGACGTCTGGGAGGAAGCTGTCAAACGCCACGGTCCTAAAACCTCCATTAACCGCTCAATAATTCCAAAGTGCTTCAGTTTGGAGGACAACCATCTTGGGCCGGGTCCAAACCCCCGGAGTCTGCTAATGCACGACTCCTAATAAAAAGGACACTCGGACGTTTATCTCGGTGTAAATTCAGATTTCAGACACTTTTTATTTCAGCGCCGTCAGACTTTCAAAGACATTCATAGAATTCACTTTTTAAAGAAAAGACCAGTTTTCTTTGCTTTTCACTCTTTGCTTTAAGTGATTAACAGAAATAAATAACTCATTTATGCTGATTTTATTTTGCACCAGTGTGGGCTAAAATGACCATGAGCCCAGATGTTTGGACCATCTTTGGTTCCTAGCTCTGCCCGACTCCACCTCCCAATAAAATGAACCTTTTAAAGTCTCAGATTAGCCTTCAGCTAAAGGTCAGACTCTGCAGGTCAGCAGAAGGAACTGTTTCTGTTGAATAAAGACAGAAATTCATCCTTTGTCAAACATTTTATTGACTTCTCTCCTCTGGAGCAGACGTTTCACTAACTGAGACCCAGACGTACCTGGAGGCCGTCCATCTTTGAAGAGCACTTGGTGAGGATCACCCTGGCCAGCAGGAGGAGTAAAGGGTTGACCACCAGGCTGTAGACCGACTCCCCGTCCAGCAGCAGGCTGGAGTGGACCGCATCACTCAGGGAGCTCTGGTGGAGGAGAGGAAGAGGTTAAAGTCCCGTTGAGCTTCAGACCTAAAATGTCCTCCTTTTAGTGTGTGTGTGTGTGTGTGCTTTATAGGAGATGGTGAATGTTTGTTTGACTCGTAAACTCCTGGTTTAGTGAGCATCAGTAGCATCTTCGTCTCACTTCCCCTCAGAACTTGCAGAGCAAACACCAGATGTTGTATTTGTGCTCGTGATGTCACTGATGAGTCCAGAGTCAGATCCATTAGAGCTGAACAGGATGAACAGACTGATCTTGTTTCTGGAGTTTTGGAGCTCTGAGACATTAAAGAACAAGTTCACTCATTTTTTCAACACATCTGCAGGTCTCTAGTCTGAATGAACGCGATCTCTGTGGGACAAAAGCTCTGGCGCTCCTGTTTCAGGAGGTAGAAGTTAGTCAGAGCAGAGCTGAGCTTCAGACGACAGGATCTGGAGTCTTACTTCCTGATATGTGGACATCTCTCCTCTGATTGGCTAACAGCAGCACGACTCTACCACTGACTCTTTGTTCTGCAACGTTGATGTTTTATCTCCACCAATAACACAAGCCTGGAGGAGTTCTGCTGTGTGGTGGAGTTGCTAATGCTAACGGTTAGCTTCTACTAGCCCAGACGTTCTCTGCTGTTTCCTGGACGCTAAACCAACAACAGCCTTCCCCGTCGTGAGTCCAGATGGGTGAGTCCATGAATGTTCAGTGACAGTGTGACGTAGATCTGTCAGGATTTTCTAATCCTAGAGTTTCACCTAGAGTCTATTTTCTATCAGAAGCTGATGCAGGAGATAGGTGGAGGAGACTATTTTCATGTTCAGCCTGCAGGAAACACTCAGAGTGACCCGTTAGAGTCAGAAATAATCATTAAAACATGGTTTCCAGTGAACTTGGTCTTTAAAGCTGCTCCTGAAACACGTTGAAGCTTCTCCCAGCACAGAAACCTCTATAAACTCTCCATTTCCTGCTTCCTGATGAAACCGCTGTGAGGAGGAGGAGAGTGGTCCTGGATAGGAGCATCATGCTACTGAACCCAGATGGATGATCAGACGGGATCACCCTCCTCACACCCTCAGACCTTCCTGATGGATTCAGCTGCTGCTCATTAAACCCACTTCCAGAAGCCTCCAGGTGTGTCTGTTCCTTCATCCAAATCCTTCAAGAACATGGAGGAATCCCAGCGTTCCCAAACCAAATCCTCTCAGCTGGGTTTGGTTCTGACCCAGCCTCTCCTTCCTGGAATTGTGAGGCCAGACACGTATGGAGCCAAACTCATTCCAGCTGCTTGTATTCATGATGAATCCCTGCATTCAGCAGCAGAAACACCAACCTCCGACCAGCAGAATAAAATCCTTCTCCCAGGACACCGATTGGTCACCGTGGGAACAGCACCGGTTCTGTACCTGGAAATGATGCCGGCGTGATTCAACATGAACGAGTCCTGCACCAGAATAAAAGTGAATCTGTGAAGTAAACAAACCAGCAGCTTCTGTTTACATCGCTCCGTCCCGTTCTCCTAAACTTAAAGATGGATGTGAAACGGTTTGTTACCGGGCAGAAAATCACAGAGGAGGCCTTGGAAACGTCTCCAAGTCTCCCTGTGATGATATGTAGACGTAACGGGTCGGAGCCACGGGGCCATCCACGCAGCTGCTGCAGTAATCAGGATCATCCCATAATTCTCCAGGGATTTCTGACACCACTCGTGAAACTTTATCCATCCGTTTCCTGCCTCTGTTGCCACGGCATCCTGAGCAGCACTTAAATAGTTTCTGTTACTCACAGAGCCACATGACAGGCGCTTTACCGTGTTTGTCCTCGCCTTCACCTGTGCTGTCACACACGTATGGACGACCTGCTTCGTAACGCGGCCTCCTCGCTGTGACAGCACATAAATCACTGACGCCAAAGGAATTACTTCCATAAAAGAAATGGCCTCTCCTCAGGTCGGTAATGGTCGGATGAAACGCGCTATTGTGCAGCGCTACGGCGGAGCAATATCCTGGAGTCGGAGTAATTAGGACCCTAGAGATGCTTCCTTACTGGGAACGTCTCCCGCGCCTACAGCTCTGTCTGCACACTTCACACTCCGGTGTCGGATTAGGATTCGACTCATGAAACGTCCGGAAGCATCAAGAGGACGTTGGACACGACCAGGAATCAGGACTCAGTCACATATTTACAATAATAAAGGGACATTTATCAGGAATAATAACCATCTTACCTGTAGACGGTCACCTGAATGGCCTCAGTTCTCCTCCCACAGGACTGAGGTGCTAACGGCTAGTCTGACACCCTTTTAGAACATTAAATTTGAGCAAAAGTTACTTAAACATTTGCATCTATTAAACAGATATTTACACAAATCTGTGGCTAAATGTAGCTTCTCGTTTATTCGGGGCTCCAGTCTGACAGGAAGTTCTAAATATTTCTGCTGAAACTTTTACTTCATGTGAAATTTGTTGTTTATGAAATAACTCTCGTCTGAAATGCTACAAACCTGAGATTTTGAGGAATTTTAGAATGGCAGCAAAACACTTTGATCTTGAATGATGCAGTCTAGCTGTTAGCCTATCAGTCCTGAAGGCTGTAAACTCAATTTCTCTCAACAGAGGCTGTTCAGGAGGCCATCAAAAGTAAGACATCATTTATAACTTTTACCTTCATAGTCTATCGTTATAACCTCACTTAGATATTTAAGCTATAAGAACATTTCTGTCTGATCTGACCCAATCAGAGGAAATGTCAAAATAAGAGCATCCTTACGCACCATAATGAGTAAAACAAATGTTTAGTGACTGTTTGGGGGCAAAAATATAAATTGAAACACAAATCTGAATGTGAGAACCTAACAGGTCCCTGTGTACACGAGCTTCTTTAAAAATGTGATGAACTCAATTTTCTCTATTTTGAAATAAAAAAAATTAAAACCAAATTTTCCAAAACTCCTGAGAGAACATGGACCTGTGCCCGACCCGTTGAGCTACTTTTCCAACACTCAGCGGTCTGACAGTTACGGCTGAGTATGGAGGTCCAGTTCTGTGAAGCAGAACTCTGATGAGTGTTCTGGCTCTTTGTTCTGCTGAAAAACTAATGATGGTTCTACTGAGACCCGAGCAGGTGGGACTGCAGTGTTCCAGTCGATGTGCAGCCTAAATGTCGCATTGAACTCTGAGATATTCAAACAATCTCGTAACTAAAGATCAACTAATGCAGACGCAGCATGGTTTTCAAAATAAAAGCTCCTCTGTTGACCACACATCACAGCAGCCCAAACCTGATCATTTATGATCTAAAAGTCCAAAACCAACCAGTCGCAGATTTCTGTCCATTGGTAACACCAGGCGGTGCCGACCCGACCCAAAGGACCAGGGGTAAACAGAAAAACCACCATTCTCAGTTAGGATGTTTCAGTTAACAGCTGAATAAACTCCAACGACGTAAACGCTGTTTTTAGTCTGATTGTTCTACAGGGATTGTTGTTAAAAACCAATAAACAAAATTGTTAGGGTCAAGAGTCCAGTCTCTGTTACCGTGGTGATCATCTAGAGTCCAGTCTCTGTTACCATGGTGATCATCTAGAGTCCAGTCTCTGTTACCGTGGTGTTCTAGAGTCCAGTCTCTGTTACCGTGGTGATCATCTAGAGTCCAGTCTCTGTTACCGTGGTGATTGAGTCCAGTCTCTGTTACCGTGGTGATCTAGAGTCCAGTCACTGTTACCGTGGTGATCTAGAGTCCAGTCACTGTTACCGTGGTGATCGAGTCCAGTCTCTGTTACCGTGGTGATCTAGAGTCCAGTCTATGTTACCGTGGTGATCTAGAGTCCAGTCTCTGTTACCGTGGTGATCGAGTCCAGTCTCTGTTACCGCGGTGATCTATAGTCCACTCTCTGTTACCGCGGTGATCTAGAGTCCAGTCTCTGTTACCGCAGTGATCTAGAGTCCAGTCTCTGTTACCGCGGTGATCGAGTCCAGTCTCTGTTACCGTGGTGATCTAGAGTCCAGTCTCTGTTACCGTGGTGATCTAGAGTCCAGTCTCTGTTACCGTGGTGATCTAGAGTCCAGTCTCTGTTACCGTGGTGATCGAGTCCAGTCTCTGTTACCGTGGTGATCTATAGTCCAGTCTCTGTTACCGTGGTGATCGAGTCCAGTCTCTGTTACCGTGGTGATCTATAGTCCAGTCTCTGTTACCGTGGTGATCTAGAGTAAATATTAATGAACTGAAGCCTCATTGTAGAGAAGAGTATCTGAATTCATCCAGAACCACGTGAGAGGCTGATGGTGGTTCTGTTGGATCAGAGGAACCCTCCTGTTTCTCAGCTCCTCAACAATAGCTGACAAATAAAACATCTCATTTCCTTTCAGGTAGAACAACTACAGCAGGCGTCAGCGTCGTACCTGAGAGGACCGCAGGGCCGGAGGAAGCACGTCACGCAGGAGGAATGAGACCGGAGGTCCGGTCCAGTTACTCTGAGCAAACACATGGAGGCAGGACACGGCGAGGGCCATCAGAGCCAGCTCCCTGCAGACAGACACCAGCTGAGTTAACGTCAAGCAATGAGAAATGACCTGAACTTTCAGAGTCAGAGGACTCCAAAGTGCTGTACACTAGTACAGTGCATCATTCACACACTGGTGGTGATGAGCTACATCGTAGCCACAGCTGCCCTGGGGTGCACTGACAGAGTGTAAACAGGCACCACAACCGGGCCTGCTGACCACCACCAGCAGCATTCCCTGCAGGAAGTTGGGATTGATCCTTTAACCCTCTGATTACTGGAGAACCCGGTCTACCCCCTGAGCTGCTGCTGCCCCGACTATTCAGGAGGTTCAGATCAAGATCAGGTCTTCAGGTCAAACGGAGGAGGAAAATCAGACGGAAGAAAAAAAAACCTAAATAAATAAAGACGAGGGATTTATTAGTTTTTCACACGCTCCCAGCAGACACGACTGGAATTCTTTAACCTGCTAGTTCTACCTCTGACTAATGAGATCATTAAACATCATTAATGTGTTTTAATTAGATTATTTTAAAGGGACGAATAAAACCTGACAGGAGAGGAGAAAGAGGAGCGAGTCGTGATGGGGGTGGAGCAGAAGCTGTAGAGGCTGCTCAGGAGGAGGCTGCGCTGTTTTTACCCAGTCATGAGAAGGGAAAACAGCTAATGAGTCCACTTCCACAACCATCATGATGAGGAATGGTTCCAGTCAGACGCAACCATCAACCCTAGATTGCATTTATTAGTTTACATGAAGAGCAGCTGAACAAACGATGACCTGAACACACAGACCCTTCCTAATGGATCACCTGTCGGTCTGGCAGCTGGTGGAACCATCAGTCAGGTACAGCAGCAGACGTCTCTCCAGGTACGTCTCCACGTCCTCCTCCTCGCTGCAGCTGCCATCTCCAGTTAGAAGGTCCAGAACCAGTGGGCTTAGCAGAACCGCTTGAAAGTCTCCCTCCAACAAGCACTGCAGCAGAGCTCCAGCCTCTGGGAGAAGAGATAAAACCCAACAGCTCAGAACCAAAGAGACAGAATTCAAACCAAAATACAACAATTATTCTGAACGTTGGACAAACTTCAGCTTCAAGTCAATCCACTGATGTTTCGTGTTAAACTCACTCTTCAGCTGTAACGCGATAAAAAAGAGAAACTTTTTGGTTCTACTGGGGGGAGTGTCTAAGCCCAGGGAGGGCACCCTAACCCGCCATGAAGAATGAATGGTACCTAAACATCCTCCCAGAGGAACTCCTCCGACCATCCAACAACAGCCTGGTGATGAACAACATCTCCTCCAGCATGATGGAGCACCGGGCCACAAGGATAAAGTCAGAACTAAGTGGATCAGGACCAGAACATCTACATGTTGGGTCCAGGTCCAGGAAACTCCCCAGACCTTCATCCCACTGAGAACTTGTGGTCCATCCTCCAGAGGCAGGAGGACCAACACTGATGATGAAGAATGAGCTCCATCAGTCAGGATCTGGACCTGCAGGTCAGGGTGGACTACAGAGGTCTAGGAGGACCATCACTGTCTAATTCTACTTCTGTAACCATAGAAACATCAGCTAAACCCAACATGCGTCGTCTTATTAGACGTTTGTGAGTTTGTGTGTGACACTGGAAGTCTCTGAAAGCTTTCCCTAACTTCCTAACTGCTTCCACCCTTTTGTTTCTTGTTGTTTTGAACCTTTTTAAACCAAACTCCAGATCCTCATTAAGGGAGCAGCCCCCGTTCTTCGGTCATGTCGGCGTGCTCTCTGTGAGACGAGGACGTCTGGATCAAACAGAAAACGATGAAGGACTTCTAAAGGAAGAGACTGAGCGCGGCTACAAGGCCAGCGCTCGCTGAGCAGAACCGCGGTCGTACGCGAGCTGCCCGTCTTTCATTAGGTTTTTATTAGAAGAGGGAGCGGGCTCGGCTCATTAGTGCTGATTGCTTTGTGTTCCCAGGTGGAGCGAAGGCAGAGGAACAGAGATGGGATAACAAAGAAACGGCATCACGTTCCTCCTACAAACAAACATGTTTTTAATCTGAGAGACGAGCCGGTCCCAGACAGCACGCCACGCTTTGAATACCAGCGCTAATATGAAATCTCATTTGCTGTCTGACAGTTTTCAGCTGGAGCAGCTCCACCAGCGGTATTTACATGTATTAATGAGCAGAAACGTCTCCACATGTAGAGGACGCTGGATTTTAATAAGGAGTTTAATTCTTAGCATGTCACACGCTGGCAGTCCCTCTCCTTTAGGGTTTTACTGGGGGAGCACACGCAACTTCCAGAAAAAATATAAAGCCTACAGACCAAAGTAACAACCATTTATTTTAGTTTGGGGGTTGAAATGCCCGTTTTTATCCTTATCCATGAGACGGTGGTTTAATTCCTGGTCCCACTATGCGTCCAAACGACCCGAGGCAAGCTACCCACAAAGCCCCTATATCATATATACATGCAGACAGACATCTATTATCTATGTCTATATATACACATATCTATCTGTACGTACATTCATACATACAGATAATAGATATATCTATATAGATATCTAGGTACATATCTATAGATATATATCTATACACATGCACACACGTTTCTATTCATCTAAAAGTCTTTAAAGTGAAACAGAACACCCCCTACACGACCAAAGGGACCGGTCTGAACGAGTCTGGACCGAATATAAAAACCTATAAAATTGCAAATAGCTTGTATTTGTAAAGCTCCTACCAGGGATCTACAACCCCTCAAGACACTTCACAACACAGTCACTCACACGCTGGTGGTGATGAGCTACATCGTAGCTACAGCTGCTCTGGGACGCACTGACAGAGGCGAGGCTGCCGAACACGGGCGCCACCGGCCCCTCCGACCACCACCAGCAGACATGAGGGTTACGTTTCTTGCCAAAGGACACGACTGTGACAGACTGAGCAGGGCTCGAACCTGCAACCTTCTGGTTATGAGACAGACACTTAACTTCTCTGCTACCGTCGTGGCTAATATAATCCAGAGTTTATCATTGAAATTCCTCTTGCTGAGTTTGGTTCAGATGTTTTAATTTGAGTCATTCCAACAATTTAAAGGGAACAGACCAGAGTTAATACAGTAACTCTAACACCCGTGTTTAACCGCCAACTCCAGAAGAGTTGGTTTTTGACACTAAATCAGAGTTAAAGTACCAACTCTCCAAAAAGAGTTCAATTAACACTTTAAAAGTGTTGAAATCAACTCTGACAGTGTTCATTTGAGCATGCTGAAAGTGCTGTGTGGAGTTTATGTTTGACACAAGCAGTGATGCGTTGGTAGATGCCAGAAGCTCCGCCCTCACAGAACCGTTCCATTGTCCCGTTATCCTAGAGCAGAAGGGATCCAGGAATGTTCCGGTACGGCTCAGCTGTATGGGTCACTTTTACATCGGGACAGGCAGAACAGTGCGCCGACCGGATCGCACCGACCGGACCGCACCGCTCAGTGGAAACCAGGCAAAACCTAATGTTGCGTTCAAGAGCACTCTGGTAACTCGGAGTTCTTAGACCTGCTCCCAACAGTAGATTTACAGATTCTTTTCTCATAAAAGTTATTTTTCTTTATCCCACTTTAGCCACAGCTTAAAGCGCTTTAGTAATAAGAATAAAATAAAATTCAGGCCTTTATAGGATCTTCAGCACCCATAAGAATTCTGTAAATGTAAATATCAGCCGAATTAAAAAGGTTTTGTTATTTTAGGTCAATAAAAACCTCCGGTATCCCTGTTGTGTGGCGTTTTCTAAGTAATCATCATGATGCAAACGCTGGAAACAGCGACAGTCGACTATGGACACGTCCTCACATGAAAACAGGTTTCTGGTCCAGCTCTGCATACATCCATCAATCACATGACCTCGCCGCCGTACCCTGGGCTTTAATAAGGTGCGATCGCCGTTGTAAAGTGCTGTGGAGATTTTCATCTCACAGCTGATCTAATGAAACCCAGGGGCTGCCATAAAGGCAGGAGGAGGAGGGAGGTAGAGGACAAGGAGGAGGACGAGGAAGGCTCCGGCTTTATGAGAGGGGGAAATGAACGCCTGAGGTACGGCCGCACGTTTAATGAAATTTCAGCTCCTCTTCAGGCCTGCCAATGAAATGGAAGCAATTATGGAAAACAAGGGAGAGGGCGCTCAAATTAGTCCATAACTCATAAAGGTTCCAGCAATGAGCTGCAGTTAATAAGGCAATTGTGAATAGGATTTGCAAAAGCGAACAAGGCTGAGCAGCAATTTAGAGCCAAGATGGAGCCTCAGGAACAGCTCACATGGGCATCGCAATTCCTGAACTGTTTACAAATCAGTTCTCAACAGAGAGCCGAGCTCAGACGGTGGTCTGAGTTTCCACCAGCTAGGTGGGCGGGGTTGTCCCTAATTACCCTCCTGCCATTTCCAAAGGCTTTTCCTCTTCAACAACCTAACATGATCCGTCCTCCCAGAAGGATGTTAGTCAGGAAAAATCACAAATGATTCATGATGCAACTCAGGACAAGAAAGCTGAAACTCTGTCAGACGTTGCTATGGTTACAGAGGTACAATTACAGCATTTAATAAACAAAGAGTCCACATCTCCAGTGTTGGTCCTTCTAGACCTCTGTGGTCCACCCTGACCTGCAGGTCCAGATCCTGACTGATGGAGCTCATTCTTCATCATCAGTGTTTGTCCTCCTGCCTCTGGAGGATGGACCACAAGTTCTCAGTGGGATGGAGGTCTGGGGAGTCTCCTGGACCTGAACCCAACATGTAGAAGTTGTGGTCCTGATACACTTAGTTCTGACTCTATCCTTCTTTCCCAATGCTCCATCATGCTGGAGGAGATGTTGTTCATAACCAAGCTGCTGTTGAATGGTTAGAGGAGTTCCTCTGGGAGGATGTTTAGGTACCATCCTTATTTCATGGCTGTTCTGAGACTGAACTGGGAGTGAGGGTTAGGGTCATCTGGATCGGCTTTAGGCGACGGCCCTGGTGCTGCTAGAAGCTCGGACGTTTTCTTCACAAATCCAGTGGAAACGTAGCCTAGAACTCTAGACCAATCAAAGGATTTAGCTCTGCAGGTCGGTCTAGCCAAGGTGAGATAATAAAGCATGACCACAGGAAGCTTCAACACTAATGCGTGGGATGGTTTAGTGTGAGGAAAAAAAAGATAAATCCTGGATAAAAACAACAGAAACAGAAGTCACAGATGTGGTACAGGACAAAAGAAAAGTGACAGAAACATGGCGCTGCTACCGTCCTTTACTGGACTGGTTTCTGCTCATAATCAGTATTTTGTCCTTTAAGCATCAGAATAAACATTTGAATCATTTCTGTTCCTGCTGCATGGACACCGTCCTGCAGCCCTTCAAAGACCTGACATGTCTGAAGGTTTGGTGTCTCTCCTCGTGATGAAGCAGCTCATTTAAACCTCCTCCTTACAGCAGCGGCGTGACCTCCAGTGTCCCGCTCACACACAATCACTCTCATTTTAATTACATAATCTTTCATCATGGAGCTGCCATTGGTGGGGGGGCAAGGCTGTCCTACAGCCGCACCGTCAGAGGTTCCTAACCCCGCTGCCGTGGATCAAAAGGTCGCCTCACATGCACCCAACGCCGTCAGACTTCGGCGGGTCGCCTCAAAGTTTTTCCCACAGAAACATCGACTTAATTAATGTTTTTGTTTAGAAAGGGTGATTTTATCTGCTGTAGCAGGAGTGTTCAATAGGCGGGTGGTGCAAGTCGATCATAAATAAAACCTTCTGTAGTCGCATAACACGACGAAAAAAGAAAGGTTAAATGTTCGTGGTCCTACAAGCCGGCTGCATCGGCTCCAACGTCGGGATTCCGGTTCGGCTCAGGTGAGTCTATTCTAGCTTCACTACTGGAACCTCCAATGACATCACGCCCATCTGTGGTGGACAGGTAGAGCCATGCTGTCTTTGCCCGCCTCATAACAAACAGAAAATGGTTTTTATTCACATGTGGAGTTTCTAGAGGCAGCAGAGACCGACGTGGCAGCACAAAAAGATGCAAAGGTGAGTTTTACAGAATATTTTAAACATCATTTTACTGTAAAAGGAAACATTTCTGCAGGTTTGTGGGTCCTGACAGACTGAATAAAGTCTGGGTTTGAATCAGCATTTAATGGTCCGACTGATCAGCTTCTGATCGATTTCTGCTGCGAGTCACTGAAGCAGAACACGGTACATTACAGCTCCATCTCTGAGCTTCCAATTCAGTTTACAAGAATAAGAACTTCTTCACAAACCTCGATGCCCAAAGGGTGAAAAAACATTTTAAATGATGCAAAGATTTTAAACAATATGTGTCAATTACTGAACAGCAGGAAAACCAGATGGGATGTTCCAGAACAATGCTGCAACGCATTTATTGTATTAAACCTTCTCATGACTAAATGACCCGGCCTATCTCGGCCAGGGCCCTTTGAAAAATATTCAATATATAAAATATATATTAATTAATTATTTAATTCATATATTATAATATATAAAATAATGTAATAAAAGATAGTTTCTTCTAATAACGGTTACATAAATAAATAAATAAATAAAACTAAATTGGGAAAATAAACCAGACCTCTAGTCCCGGTGAATGTGTTGGCCGTGGCGGCTGGTGGGACTCTGTGTGAAAGGATTTTCCTTCCTAGTCCATTTCAAGTGTCAACATGAACAGGAACACAGCAACAATTCCAAAACCATCATTTACTTCCCTTCTCCAAATCAGCAGTGTCACAGATAAAGTCAATTATTAAACATTACAGATAAACTAACAATAAAACGACACAAGCCTGCCTTAGCTCCCTTTTCTAAACATCGCTTCCTTTAAATTCGTCACCAGCTCCGCCATCGCCCCCGCAAAAAATCAAAACAGAGCCGAAGACATCTAGCGACAGACACGGAGCAGCTTGAAGAATACCTCGCGGAAAAACTCGTGACTGGAGGAGAATAAAAATGCGCAGCAAGCGTTTTATTCGTGGACGGAAATGACGGGAAACGAGGGTTTAGGGGTGGCGAGCGCATGAAGATGTGGAGGAGGATGAGGGACAAGTTTGTCCGTGTTAAAAAGTTTCTGAAATACACAAAAGCACAATATAAACTGTAAATCTTGGACCAGATACACGACAGGATACCCCAGAAAAGCGCTACGCCCTCGGTTGTCCTGGCGGGGAACTGCATTACAACTCTCCCAAGGGGACGGAGAAGTCTGAAGGCAAAACGTCTTCATCAATGCGTGCGCGTCTCTGCCACAGGGAGCTGACGGAGAAGCATAAAGTAGGCTTACGGGTCAGGGAGGATCTGACGGGCCTTCTGGACATCACCCTGAAATGAGCTCCTCCACCTCCCACCTGTACGCTGACCCATCGTTGTTGCTGATGAGGCACCAGCAACAACGGATGCTGAGCTACATGATGATGGCGGCTAATAAAGTGATGTCAGAGATACCTCAGACTAGCCGTTAGCTCATCAGTCCAGTACGCCATTTCTCTGAACGGAGGCGATTCAATAAGACCCCTGAGACAGTAAATGTTTACAGTTTATATCGTTTCAATAGAAACATTTATAGTTTATAGTTTCCAGTTTATTCTCAGGTTTTACCTTTAGATCCCATTAAGGCGGGAAACCACCACTAACTAATACAACTACCTAGTTTTAGATGTTGGTCAGTCTGTATGGACCTGAACCATGATGGAAAAGGATCCGAACCCGACGGTTCGGTGCGGTTCCGTTCACATTAAACAGATAAAACACGAAGCTGGAGCTACAAACAGCCTTTATTTTAAACACTGCCCATTTCAGAGCGGATTTAAGCCGAACACCAAAAGAACTCCTGAGGTTTGAAACCGAATCAGTTTGACTTGATTTGGTTTTTAAAAACGTTCCTCAGATCAAATTAAACAGGTTTTTAACGGAGTTTGGCGCAGCGGAGATCACCGGGTCTGCCTGCTGGAACTCGGGTTCAGCTTCCAAAGGACCTCACGTCGCTCGTTGTTAAATCAGCAACAAACGAACCGGTGTCGTAAAAACACGACCACCGGATCCGCTAACCGTTATTTAACGTAGAACCGGATCAGACCAGCGGGGCTCCTTCTGACACACATTCTCTAATAACTGGCTTCTCCCGGTACCGACAGACCGGCAGATTAATGAGAGTAGAACCGGAGAATGAGCGCGACCCGGTCCCGGAGACTCACCTGCCAGAGTACCGACGTTCTGCTGCCACTCCGCCGCCTCTCCGGGAGCCAGGAAGCCCCGGAGCACCGGGAGCTCCACTCCGAGCGGCATGGCCGACACTAACCGGCAGTCCGGACGGTTCCGAGTTAATATCAGATCAGTTACCGAACCAAGTCACGGCTTCACCATCACACACGAAATGTTTTTATCCATCCATGTGGCCAAAGAGGCATCAGTGAGCAGCCATGACACACGCGCGTTGCATTGTGGGAAAAGCGATCAAGCGTGGCTGGAAATGTTCACTATACAGTCAACTCTCGCTAGTGTTCACTACGGAGGAGTCTCGGTAGGAAACAGGCGCGTCACACGCCAAGTGATGCATCATAATTATGCGCCGACAGCGCGTGACTGTTGTAAAGCGCCTTGGGGGGTTGTAGGATCCTATAAGGCCATTTACCTGCGTTGCATAAATCATGAAGCAGATCTACCTGAACCCCTCCCTTTTTTGGGGGGGGGGTACACCTGAATACTCACCTGAATCTGAGGTGCTGAACAGGATCGCTGTGATTGGATCGCTGACAGGAACCTTCAGAAACACATTTGGGATCACATTCACAGTCAGTCATTTGAAAGTTGAATCTAGATGGGGATGGGGGGTGGAGGTCATTATCAGCGTCAGGAGCAGGGGTCAGAGGTCATAGGTCTCAGCTTTAGCGTCTGATGGAAATCACCTGTTGCCCCCTTGTGGTCATTTAGGGACACTGTGATAAACATGTTAGCAAAACACCAGATTTTTCTACTTGTTGCTAAAGAAATAAATCATTATGTAAAAGACAACACGTCTTTAAAACATATTGAATCACTCTACAAAGGTTAAAATATTTATGGAGTTTGATCATTGATCAAATATGAAGCCACAAACATTCTTGTTCACTTTGGAGGTATGTTGTTGTGCTTCAAATCAGTCTTACATCACCACTAAAGCCGCATCCCTTTACTGGACAAAAACGGCAGATTCACTCATTTATTTATCAAATCCAGGTGAAACAGTGAAAACTAGACTCTGGTGCAAAAGTCCATTTATGCCCAGCTCAGACTGAGAGACCATCTAAAGGCTCAGGAGCCCTGGATTCATCAGCTGATTATAGGTGAGACAATTTGAGTCTAGAATTTTGAATCTTTTCACAAGATTCTGAATGTGGGGTTTTCATCAGCTGTAGCCAGAATCATCACAATTAGAACAAATAAAGGCTGAAACATCTGGATTTGTATGGAACGAGTCTGTCTCATAGTTTCACCTTTTAGGTGAATTACTGACATGAATGAACTTTTGCACCAGATGCTAGTTTTTCCAGCTACACCTGTGAGCCTACACTGATTGGACATTACTCAGCTGATCTGCTCGATTCCCAGATATTTTGTTCCTTCTCTTAGAAACGTGAACTCACGTCAGCTCGTTCCCAGAAGAACCGAGATCAAAAGTTTAGAACGACTCGTGTTGCTGCTTCAGTGGTATACCATCTTTGTTTTAGACGTTTCTATGGTTACAGAAATAAAATTTTACCATTTCATGAACTGAGTCCACATCTCCAGTGTTGGTCCTTCTAGACCCGAGTTGTCCACCATGACCTGCAGGTCCAGATCCTGACTGATGGAGCTCATCCTTCATCAGTGTTGGGTTTGTCCTCCTGCCTCTGGAGGATGGACCACAAGTTCTCAGTGGGATTAAAGGTCTGAGGAGTTTCCTGGACCTTCTAGCCTGGCGCTCCATCGTGCTGAAGAAGACATTGTTCATCACTAAACAGTTGAATGGTTGGAGGAGTTCCTCTAGGAGGATGTTTAGGTACTGTTCTTTATTCACGGCTGTTGAGAGTAAACTGGGAGTGCACCCCCTTGGCTCAGAAACGCCCCCCCCCCCATGGGAAAACTCACCAGCTCTCCTCCAGATGATCTTTCTGTCTAAATATCTAAATCATTGCATATTTGCATCATTCTTTAAACCTTTGACCAACATTTTGTTTAAAAACCAGTTTTTCTTGTGCAGCACGCCGGGTTGTTGTGACCCAGTTTGGGACTGGATTGCTGATCTGGGATCAGCTTGTGTTAAAAGCAGGAAGAATCCTGCCTTCAGTCAGTCAAGCTCCGTTTAAAGTCCTGCCAAAAGGATTACGGGACGTTCTCATCGGAGTCAAATAGAAAATACTTTTTCGTCTTTTGTTCGTCGTCGTTTTAACAGAATAAAGAAAAGATCAAAGCAGTTGTCTGGTTTCAGCCAGTTTGGTGGTTGGCTGTCAATCAAAGACACATCACAGCTTTTCATCTCACCGGGATTGTTGCGCACACACACACACGTGTGCACACACACTGTGGTGTGGCTCTGATATCACCACGGCAACAGTAAGCAGTCATGGAGAAGCTCAGAGGAGACGCAGGTTTATCAAGAGTATGGTAAAGCCTTTTAATTTGGAGCCTGTGAAAGGAGTAACATAGCATTTAAAATGTCCGTCTCAGCTTTAATCAGGTGGATCTGATCCCAGAAAATCAAAGGCAGCAAGGAGGTTCATCTCTGAATCACTCACCCATTTTAAAATTATCTGCTTGATTGACCAATATATCCTCACTGTCGTCACGCCAACAGTCCCAAAAAACAACCAAACATTCAGTAAACATTCTTCTCTGAAGGTAGTTTCCCTTATATAATCTGTCATTTCCTCTTCCATAATGTATACATAAACAAGTTTAATAACATACCAATCAGTGGTTATCTCACAATTGGAAAAAAGCACAAAAAGTTTACAGTCTTTTACAGGTAAATAAAAGTTTGTGTGGACGTAGCGAAGTCCAGACACTCGCGTCCTCTCGTTATCGGCTATCCTGCAATTAGATCTTTACATACAAATATGGACAAAGAGTCAGCTCGCGTTCTGCAGCCGTCGAGTCTTAAAAGAGTAATATTCATGAGGGGGCGGGGCCTGGGGTGGGGTCTCATAGCTGGCCCTCGCTGCAGTGGCTGTCCTGGCTGCTGCCGGGCTTCTCTGCATCCGGACCTGGCAGCTCTTTGAGGATGAGGGCGGCGCTCTTCTCGGAGAACTCGTCAGCGTCGGGCTCCAGGCCGTCGGGGCAGGGCAGCTTCAACAGCTCCTCTCTGAGCTGAGCCGTGTGTCTCTGTGGGGACAGAACCGAGCCCGTCACACACAAACACATCCGGACCTCGAGAACTACTTATCCGTAAACATTCAGAATGCCTGACACTAAACACCATTCACAAATGGGAGGTTGGAATTTCTAACTTCAGGTTGGGCAGGAAAAAAAACAGTTTTTATTTCTTTGTGACCTCTAGAACAGCTGATGAGAGTTTTTGGGCTTTGGGTGAGCGGTGGGGCAAGCTGGACTCAAACCAGCATCCCTCCCAGTTTATCCATGGTAGTGTTGGGTTAAGGTGAGTTCGGCCTAAACTCACCACAGAAATCTTCCCTCTGAACCCTCCGGATGTTTTCTACAGGATTTTATTTAACCTTCTAGGAAAACTCTGAGTCAATCACCATGGTAACAGATGGATGGTTTCTAGCGGTTCTCTAAATTCTGAACTTCCTGAATTATGTTTTGATCACTTTTCACCTGATGGATTAAATCAACATATTTTTATTGAATCCATCTTTTCCCAGACGTCCTGCAGCTGGAGGACAAGAAGGGCTGAATCCTAAACACCGGACAACGCTGCTGGAATGGACTCGAACATGATCCGAGCCCGGTTCTGGATGTGTCTGAGGACTGAGGCAGAACACACACAAAGCTAAAACACACCTAGCCACAGCTACGCAGGAGGAGGTTCTGGGTCGATTTTCCACATGAGAACAGCGACACGGTTCTGTCTCTCATAAACGAACACGACGACAGCAAGCAGAGAGAATGATTTAATATCTGTCTGCAGACCCGAACTCCACTTGTATTTTGTCCAATCGTAGCTGGATTAAACGCAGAAGCTCCTCCCCTCCAGTGAGCAGAGTAATGAGATTACCTTCAGCGCAGCGGCGTGATGGGACATGGTGCGGCCGACCCGCTTGTCGCTGCTGTACTGCTGGATGTCAGCGATCCACTCCTCACACTGAGTCATGATCTCGCTCCTCTTCAGGTAGAAATGTTTGTGGATCACCTGCAGACAAAGGTCATTAGCACCCTTTTCAAAATAAAAGCATTAAGACTGTTAAAATCCATTAACACCCTTTCAAAAGAAAAGCATTCAGACAGATGTGTTTCATCAGCACCATTTCAAAATAAAAGCATTAAGGCTGATGAGATTCTTCACCTTTTCAAAATAAAAGCATTCAGACTGATGAGATTAATCGTCCTTTCAAAATAAAAGCAATAGCACTGATGAGTTTCATTATTACCCTTTCAAAATAAAAGCATTAGCACTGATGAGTTTCATTACCCTTTCAAAATTAAAGCATTCAGACAAATATGTTTGATCATCACCCTTTCTAAATAAAAGCATTCAGACAGATATGTTTCATCATCACCCTTTCAAAGTAAAAGCATTCAGACTGATGAGCTTCATTAGCACCCTTTCAAATTAAAAGCATTCAGACACATGTTTCATCAGCACCCTTTCAAAATAAAATCATTCAGACTGATGAATCAGGATGGAGAATCCAGACGCTAAACGGTCCTACATGCTCGGGAGAGGGGGGGTGTCAGTGCCTTGCCCAAAGACACAATGACATGTGGCACAGCTCGAGGTATCAAACCCTCAACCCTCTAAAAATGTTGGAGAACAAAGAGCCAGGCAGCAGGAGGCTTCAGGTAATCTGGGTGTGTGCCCCCCCACAGCGAGAAGCTGTTTACTCTTTAGGTCATGGTGACATCACACACGCCACACTCTGTTCGATGGATGATGTCAATCATCTACACACGTCTCTGCTGCCCCCCCGGTCCACTTCCTAGCAACAGTCGCCAGGGCCGGGCCATCAGTATGCAGCGAGCGCTCTGAGATTGAGGCTGGAGCTGGGGGGGGGGGGGGGGGGGGGGGGGGGGGGGGTAGTTATTACAGAAGCTGTAGAGAAGGAAAGGAGGAGATGGGGGAGTGCCTTGGTTTTAATCTCTCTCCTCCTTGTGCAGCTTTCTCCACTCTTTATCTTCATTCCATCTCCTCCTCCATTAGACAATCCGTCCCACCCACCCCCCACCCCCCTGCTGCTTCGGTGACACCCGGCGAGGGGGGGGACGGCTGTCCTCAGCTTAGCAGGGACACTTCAAGGTCATACGTGTGTAAAAACACAACAAGGAGGCTGCGGAGAGACGACCAAACTCAGGAGGAACGCCCGGATTTCTGCTTCAACACGATCAGCTGGCTGAAAGGCGCCAGCGTCTCTGGGGCTCCGTGTGGAGCGGACCAGCAGCTGTTTGACTTTTAGTATTGGGACGCGGCCATCGATCACAGCAGCTCTGTATGCAAAACATCTGATTCTGGTGTCACAACATCGTACATGACCTTTCAGGGAAGACGTGTGTGTGTGTGTGTGTGTGTGTGTGTGTGTGTGTGTGTGGTCAGAGAGCAGCTCCTCTAATGGAGAGCTGGATATCCTGTGACCTTTGAGGTAATCCACTCATTTTTCCAGAGGGTCAGCTGTGAAAGGCAGGAGGTCAGAAGGTCAGCAGCTCCGCTGAATCACAGCTGGGAAAATAAATAAAAACGGTTGGTATTCCTGGTTTTCTGTCCTCCGTCTGGACTACGACAGGAATACAGATCCCGAGTTTCCTCCTGGGTGTAGATGAGACACAATCCCACTAAACCAGCAGAGGTCTCACGCTCCACAACAGTTATGGTCACAGAAATGATTCACTTTGGTTTTACGCTACGGAGCGTTTCTACGGAGTCTCGGGAGGGACTGAGGAAGGCTCAGAGTTCAGCTCTGAAGGTTGGCCTCCAGACGTCAGATCAAGGAAATATGGAAGCAGATTCAACCTCCGACACCAACGACGCTCGTGATCCAACGGGTCTAATCAGGGCTCCAGAGTCCGGACACTGAGCTCATGTTGGGGTTGATGAGGGACAAGTGGGGAATAAAAACACGGAACCTAAATCTGAAAGTGCAGAAACTCCAGAGTCAGTGGAGCTGATCCGAACGGATCTAGCAGTGATTCCCTTCTAGGTGTTTTCCTGAGCATCCGTGTTTGTCTCAGCGGAGGATTAAAGGTGCTAAGAGGCAGATAGTGAGAAAAGCACGAGGAGGCGCCTCTGTGTGTGTGAGCACGTGTGAGTGTGTGTGTGTGTGAGCATGTGTGAGCATGTGTGAGCGTGTGTGTGTGTGTGAGCATGTGTGAGCGTGTGTGAGCGTGTGTGTGTGTGTGAGCATGTGTGAGCGTGTGTGTGTGAGCATGTGTGAGCATGTGTGTGTGTGAGCATGTGTGAGCGTGTGTGTGTGAGCATGTGTGAGCGTGTGTGTGTGTGTGTGAGAGAGAGAGCGTGTGTGTGTGAGCATGTGTGAGCGTGTGTGTGTGTGAGCATGTGTGAGCGTGTGTGTGTGTGAGCATGTGTGAGCGTGTGTGTGTGAGCATGTGTGAGCGTGTGTGTGTGTGTGAGAGAGAGAGCGTGTGTGTGTGAGCATGTGTGAGCGTGTGAGAGAGAGCGTGTGTGTGTGTGTGATTATTCAGACTGGTGCTGCTGCCAAGTGCGAGTACGCATCCTGAATATCTCTCGGTTCAGCGGTCTGTTTCACCGACTCTGGTTGATGTCATGGATTCTTATTTCTTTTGCTTTAAGCGGAGCGTGGTGGGGATTTCAGATCCAACAGAACCAGAAGAGAAGGAATCAGCTTCTGGTCTGCTATCGCTCTGATCGGATCATAAAATGAGACAAATGTAAATAATTAGCTGTTAGAAGACAGAGATCTGAGTTTAGAGTAAAAACCTACAGCAGGTGTGGGGAACCCTGGTCCTCCAGGGCTGCTATCCTGCATGTTTTAGTTGTTTCCCTGCTTCAACACACCTGATTTTAATCAGCAGGTGATTAACGGGCTCCTGCAGAGCCTGATGAGCACCTGAGTAGGTGATCCAACCACTGAATCAGGTGTGCTGGAGCAGGAAAACAACTAAAACATGCTGGGTACAGGCTCTGGAGGACCAGGGTTACCCTAACAGATCAACGTCTACAGCCTCAAACACAAAGACGTCTGCGTCTGGTAGAATAACCAGCGTCCACCTAAACCTGATTCCTGGAGCGTTGCTGCAGCGTTGCTGCAGCGGCGTTTGATTTCCACGTGTTTAAGACGCAGATGAGAGAACACAGAAACAGCCGAGTCATTTCTACCTCTTTGAAGCAGGGAGACGGGTTTCGGATCTGCTCCAGCATGGCCCACTTGACCGTGGCTTGCCGGATGTTTCCGTCGTACTCCCGAGAGCTCTGGGTGCCGCTGGGGGTGCCGCGGGAGCGCTCGTATCCGGGCTCGTTGAAGTACGGCTCGGACACAAGGATGAGGGACTGGACCGACACCAACACCTGAGAGAGGAGAAGCAGAGAAAATCTAATCAACAACATTCCCACTGCAGCCGAAACCCTGGAGTCAACAACATTCCCACTGCAGCCGAAACCCTGGAGTCAACAACATTCCCACTGCAGCCGAAACCCTGGAGTCAACTCCTGATCCAGAGAGGAGAACGGAGATGAGCGGCACATTCTAACACAATCACCGCTTCCATTTTGGAATCATTTTGATGTATTAGGGAATTAGCCCAGGATCCCCTCAGTGTCCTCAAAATGTCAAACCTACGGACGGATCTTGGCAGAGCCGGACACAAAGACCAGGAACACTTCAGCCCTCAGAGCCACATTTTTCAAACTTTCTTTAATAACAGCCTATAAATGATTTGGCCTGTCACAAGGAGACCAAGGACATCCGGCTCCGCTCCGTCTGTTCCGAGCGACGACGTCACCAACTTCCTGTCAGCCGGCTCTGGCCACGACGAAGCGGGAGGAGCTGAAAACGCTCCATCAGGCGGACGGCGATAACCTTCAGCTTACACCACACGCTCGTCTCTAACGGGGATGCCTACTTCCAAAGCTCATCCCCTCCAGCCCGTCTCCCACTCACCAACCCACTTATTCTGCATTATTGATCCGGAGAACGCTAACTGGAATGATAATCAGTGGAGACATCTCTATGCACTCTCCGGCCCTGCAAATGAGGGAATTGTAAAGAAAAAAGCACGAGGACATCCATTCCCAGGAGCTCCGGCTCGCTTGTACTCCGATCAATATACATATTGAAAATGAAAGGGAGTGTGTGTATGGCAGACAACCAAACAATAGTGTGGGTGTGTGTCAATACGCCACGTTCAGGTAGATCTGTGAGCGTGTGCACCAATATGGACGCCAAGTGGTCACACACAGCTCACGGCTTTAGAGACTACGGTCACCGATGTTCACCAGTCCAACAAACGACGACGGGCGATTTCTTCACACGTTTAGACTTCTTGTCTGCAGAGTGGTCTACCAATCACAAGTTTCACTGGCTACTTTATGCATCCATCAACAACCCACTGGGCTGGAACTACAGGTGGTAACGGCTCACCTGCTGGATCAGTGACACGTTGAAGCTAATATGAGGATGCTAACAGACGTTATCGTGAGAAAGACGCGTCTGAAGGAAAATTTGAAGGTTTTCAGCGGTTTGTTATGTTGGGTTGAGGACATGAGACGTGTTATGGACTATTTTTTTGGAGGACATCACTTGGACCCTTGTGGACATAAAGATCATGTTTGTTCCTAGATGGGTCTGTTCCATCAGTGATATGAGGGTACGAATGGCCAGACGTTATTTTGCATATCTGAGCTTGACAAAAGTGTTTACTGGTAGGGTTGTATTATTTATGACTGGAATCAGGAAACCCTACGTTTCTAATGCTGTAGAATGTGTGTAAGCAGATAGAGTGTTGCAGATTTAACCTGGAAGTACGTGACTCACCGCCACCAAAGCTAAACAATAACTGGATCCTTCATGTCAGCTGTGGAAGCACAAAGCCATCAATACGGCGCTCCCGGTGGTGGGATGACAGAGCTGATAGAGTCGAGTCTGAGACACAAGCAGCAGCTCGGCCGATCCACTGTGACAGCTGACCGATGTGATGGCTCACCTGCAGAAAGCTGGAGGTCTGAGGGTTCCATTTCTCCTCGGGTCTTCCGTGCCAGGTGTTCAGGATGCTTAAACACACCTGAGGAAAACACATTTATGGCATCAATCTCAGACAAAACTAAAACTTTAGCAGAAGGAACACACCTCTGCCCAGATGTTATACATCTATAAGAGCGAGGAATGAAGTTAAGCAGCACCCTTAAGAACTTCCTACTTTAAATGGTCCTAGGAGGCCAAACTAATGTATTAAAATGGAAGAAATTCATCTTTATTCAGAAACCTTTCATTTTTGTTAAAATCCCCAAAACCATGAAACCACTGAGCCCAGTTCTCATGCTGGACACCAGTTAAACCAGCACCATGCTCCTAATCACATCTACTCTCCAGGTCTCCATACGTTTTTATCTGAACGTCTCCACAGGACCACAGCAGTCAGCATGAGGACAAAAGCCTCTCTGCTGTAATGGAATCCGTTTAAATGAATCCACTGGTTTAGGATCATGATGCTAATAAAATATTCCTGTAGGCGCCTGAGCTGCGTTTGAAAACGGAGGAAGAATCAGAATCCTAATAAAATAAAACGCAGACGACACATAGAGTCTAAAGCATCCAAACGAAATATAAACACGCCGCTGCTTTTATTAAACCTACCTTGCCGTCGTTGTACAGGTTGGGGTTGAAGCGCACGCTGTGACCCCCTGTGGTCTCCAGATTGACCAGCGGAGGAGAGTTGGGGTAGTCCTGAGGAAAATACACATCGAACTCGAAGCAGCCGTTGGCGTAGGGAGTGTCAGCGGGGCCAGTGATGAGAACCTGTCAACGAGCGAAGAAAAGGTTGTTTATTATTACACCTGAGGGCTGACTGAAGACGGACGGATGGACTGAAGGCCAGGTTTTTCTCCTTAGAGGGTAAAAAAAAACACGTCCTGCTGTCGCTACGCTGAGCTAACGGCGTCACTGCACACATCATAGCGCTGAGAACTGCGTTAATCACCTACAGCCAACTTCGTCTTTTGTGCTTTAACGCATTTTCGTTATTTCTGATTTGAGGTCCGATGATCATTGGGGGGTGGGCGGACGCATCCGTAACCAGCCCTAGTATTAATCAGGAAGCTAACAGATGCTAACTTGGTTTTTAATGACATTGTAGAAAACTAAAGAAAAGCTTAAAGTTACTGGTGATGAGAATCATCTGTAGAAATGTCTCAGAAATCTGACCTGCAGATGTCAAACACTCAACAACCACGTTTCCATGGAAACGCTTTCCGTTATCGATGTGAAACCCAGAAACATCAGAACTTCGTGCTGAGCACCGAACATGGCACCTCAGCTGGATCAGAACCAGGTTAGAAACGGGGAGGATGTACGACATCAGCAGAAGAACACGGAGCTGTTTCCAGAACACCCGCTCTAAAGGTTTTATAGCCATGAGGTAACATGTACGCTACACATCTGGAGCACAGAGAACAGGTCTAGAGTCATTTAGATCATTCCAACACCAACAGCGTTAATCTCACTACCAGGCTGATCGGACGCTAATCTGAGGATTCTGCAGCAGAGATGAACCAAACGTCACAGATCCAGATGTTTCCACCACATCTTTTTATCCTGCTGAGTGATTTGATGTGTTGCTTTTTTTTAACTTACTGCTGCTGTTTTGCTTCCTGAATGTTTTCCTGCCAAGTTCAACAGACGAGCGTTTTGACATTTAGCAAAAGAAAACCGCCGTTAATCAGCTGAGACATTTATTAAAATGTCAGTGGAGTCGCTGCGTGGCGGAAACGTGACACATAGACGCCAACGCCGCTGTTATGGATGAGTTCACGGCTCCAGTTCTGAGGACTGTTACCTTCATGATGTCCAGCCGCTCCTCGTCACAGCGGACGAAGACGCTGGAGGAGGATGACAGGGGCAGGGAGGTGGACAGGGTCACGGCCTCCTGGGCCAGGCGCCGGGATCTGGCTGCACTGTTGGTGTCGCTGGCGTTCTTCACCTGAGACATGTAGTGGTAGTTGACCTTAAACATCAGCTTTCCCTCCTCGTCTTCTGAAACCATTTCAAAGGTGTCTGGATGGAGAGAGACCAGAATAACTGGGATTAATGTTAGGATTATACCCAACACCAGCCCTTCTCCTGGGATTACAGGACCGTTCTTCAGGGGAATACAACAGGAAGTTCTACCTGGAGTCGGGCTCATAGAGAACATTTTAAACCCAACAGAGACGGTGTTGTGTCAGAAAGCGTTCCTCCTCCTGTGTGAGTGGCTCGGTGTAACTCAGATTAACACATTAGTCAGTCCCAGATTACAGCAGTGGTTTTTTTCTGTGGAACATTTTAAAATTATTTATAAAAACTCAGTTTGAACTTTTATCATGAACAGATTATAATCCTGTCTGGATTAAGACAACCTAAAGAAGGACTCCTGCCCTAGATGTCACCAGGTAAAGCGTCATTAACTTCTACTCAAGGTGAGATGTTCTGGTTTGAGGAGCTAATTAACTGCATCGTTGCAGCAGGAAGAGGGAATTCTAGTTTCACTCCTAATTCTGTCTAATTCTGCAAAATGGGTTTGGTTCCACGGCTGGTCTGACATGCGACCACGAGCTAATCCCAAACCTGGGTTTGCCTGACTGAAGCAACCCTGTTTACCATCACGTCACTTAGGATTACTCCAGACATTCTGCTGCGTACTAAATCAATCTCAGCACCGCCAGAGGAGGCTAAGTAACGGCGACACGGCTGATGGAGAGTGATGGACGACAACAGCTGATGAGCGGGACGAGGGGGGGTGTCATCTGGGCTGAAGAAGACGTTCACGTCTGCAGAACGATGCAGGCAGGTTTCCCTTCGGTAAATCCGTTGTCTAACAATCTGTAGAGAATCTAAATAAGACAACAGCTGATGCACCAACTCACCAAACTGGAGCTTCTTCATGGCAGCAACATACTTTTCCTCCACAGAGCGAAGAACAGACAGCGGCTTGGACCGGCTCGACACTTTCCTTGAAGATTCAACTAGTTTCCTCTCTGGAAGAAAGAGAAACAAAATACATTTAAAATGAGATGTAAGAGTCTGAGTGAACAGGAGACGAGAACAGAGAGATGGTTCAACAAACTCAGACACAATCCCCGCAGGAGCCAGTCAATATTTACAATTCACCAGTTGGATGGGAGGATCGTTATCGTGTTTCTATGGGAGGATCGTTATTGCGTTTCTATGGGAGGTTCGTTACCGCGTTTCTATGGGAGGTTCGTTACAGCGTTTCTATGGGAGGTTCGTTACCGCGTTTCTATGGGAGGTTCGTTACTGCGTTTCTATGGGAGGTTCGTTACTGCATTTCTATGGGAGGTTCGTTACTGCGTTTCTATGGGAGGGTCGTTACCGCGTTTCTATGGAAGGGTCGTTACTGCGTTTCTATGGGAGGATCGTTACTGTGTTCCTATGGGAGGATCGTTACAGTGTTCCTATGGGAGGTTCGTTACTGCGTTTCTATGGGAGGATCGTTACCGTGTTCCTATGGGAGGATCGTTACAGTGTTCCTATGGGAGGATCGTTACAGTGTTCCTATGGGAGGATCGTTACAGTGTTTCTATGGGAGGTTCGTTACTGCGTTTCTATGGGAGGGTCGTTACAGCGTTTCTATGGGAGGTTCGTTACTGCGTTTCTATGGGAGGATCGTTACCGTGTTCCTATGGGAGGATCGTTACAGTGTTCCTATGGGAGGATCGTTAGTGTTTCTATGGGAGGTTCATTACTGCGTTTCTATGGGAGGGTCGTTACCGCGTTTCTATGGAAGGGTCATTACCGTGTTCCTATGGGAGGATCGTTACAGTGTTTCTATGGGAGGTTCGTTACTGCGTTTCTATGGGAGGGTTGTTACCGCGTTTCTATGGGAGGGTCGTTACAGCGTTTCTATGGGAGGATCGTTACCGTGTTCCTATGGGAGGATCGTTACAGTGTTCCTATGGGAGGATCGTTACAGTGTTTCTATGGGAGGTTCGTTACTGCGTTTCTATGGGAGGGTCGTTACTGCGTTTCTATGGGAGGATCGTTACCGTGTTCCTATGGGAGGATCGTTACAGTGTTCCTATGGGAGGATCGTTACCGTGTTCCTATGGGAGGATCGTTACCGTGTTCCTATGGGAGGATCGTTACAGTGTTCCTATGGGAGGTTTGTTACTGCGTTTCTATGGGAGGTTCGTTACTGTGTTTTTATGGGAGGGTCGTTACCGCGTTTCTATGGGAGGTTCGTTACTGCGTTTCTATGGGAGGGTCGTTACCGTGTTCCTATGGGAGGATCGTTACAGTGTTCCTATGGGAGGTTTGTTACTGCGTTTCTATGGGAGGGTCGTTACTGCGTTTCTATGGGAGGATCGTTACCGTGTTCCTATGGGAGGATTGTTACAGTGTTCCTATGGGAGGATTGTTACAGTGTTCCTATGGGAGGATCGTTACAGTGTTTCTATGGGAGGTTCGTTACTGCGTTTCTATGGGAGGGTCGTTACCGCGTTTCTATGGGAGGTTCGTTACTGCGTTTCTATGGGAGGATCGTTACCGTGTTCCTATGGGAGGATCGTTACCGTGTTCCTATGGGAGGATCGTTAGTGTTTCTATGGGAGGTTCGTTACTGCGTTTCTATAGGAGGGTCGTTACCGCGTTTCTATGGGAGGGTCGTTACTGCGTTTCTATGGGAGGATCGTTACCGTGTTCCTATGGGAGGATCGTTACAGTGTTCCTATGGGAGGATCGTTACAGTGTTTCTATGGGAGGTTCGTTACTGCGTTTCTATGGGAGGGTCGTTACCGCGTTTCTATGGGAGGTTCGTTACTGCGTTTCTATGGGAGGGTCGTTACCGCGTTTCTATGGAAGCTGCTGACATTTCCATTGGGATCAAGAAAGCATTTTCCCATCCATCAAACCCTCCATATATGAATTCAGTGACCATTTCACCATGTGTTGTAATTTAAACATATTAAACTCTCTGATTGGTGAACAACAGAGAAACACTGAGCTGAACTCGGCCTACAGAAGGACCTGGTGTGAGTTCTGCTGGTTCTGTGTGATCAGAGATAAATGAGTGAATTTGTGAAGTGAAACTAAACAAACCTGGGATTAAGAGTAGGGGTACACCGATATATCGGGCTGATATTTACCGTTTTTTTTATACATTGGCATAGGCCGATATTTGTCCTTACTAAAGCTGATTTAAAGTAAGGCACATCTCCAGGCAGCCCGGTGCTGTTGCAGTATTTAAATATATTTTTATGTAAATACTCTAAATTAACTTTATTTTGGTGTCTGACTTTAACACTGAGAAGTGCAAACAGTTAAGATTTAACAGTTAGTTCAATTCAGCT
This sequence comes from Aphyosemion australe, assembly GCA_006937985.1. NCBI lineage: Eukaryota > Metazoa > Chordata > Actinopteri > Cyprinodontiformes > Nothobranchiidae > Aphyosemion > Aphyosemion australe. The sequence goes on from SSNS01000075.1 coordinate 216,000, forward strand.
TCAGGAAGTTTGTGCATCAACTGATGTTATTAGTGGCATTTTAGCATGAAAATAAGGTGGAAAACATCTAGACATACATTGTTATATACATAAAATTCAGCAGTACATATCGGCCATTGGCTTACCATGTCTTCTACATATCGGCAATAGAAAAACCAATATCGGTCGACCTCTAATTAAGAGCACATCCAGTCTAGAACTGAGATAATCAGCTGATTCCCTCAGCCCCCCTCCCCCACACACCAACGTCTCCACTAATGAAATGATGAAACGTCTGTCGGAGCTCCATGCTGTACAGCTCTATATGCGGCGTGACTCCAGAGGACTTCATCGTATGGATTTTTCCACATTAAGAGACACGCCATTGATCCTCAGCTACACCCCCCATCTCACATGTACACTCCCATCACATCTAATGGCCAACGCGCCACCTCAGTGATCCGTCAGACGGCCGTTTATGTGGGCCGAGCATAAAACCCCTCTAAGAAATAGGGACGGGGGGGTAATTAATATTGTGTACTCTGTAGCAACACGGTAATGTGACGGGGGTAATACTTCATCATGCTCCCGACACGTTATTGATGGTGCCGACTCTTGGAGGTGACTAATGACCAGCTAGAAGAATCTTCTTTCTCTCCTCATTACCGAATTGTCCAGAACAAGTTATGACACGTCCACTTTGCCCTTTCTAATTCCTCAAAGTCTGAATCCTGTGATAAACCTTAAAATGATTATTTATCTTCTTTATTTCAGAACCTCAGAGGGGAAAAAATCTAAGAAATTAGGAATAATTTATGAAGCTCAGGAGCCACAGGAGCAGGATTAGAAGGAATGCAACTAAAAAACAGGATGAATATATGGTAATAGTAAAAAAAACAACAGATGGAATAAAAGGATCAAACTTCTGTTCGTTAGAGAAGAAGTAAAATAAAGGTAGTAGTAGGAATGTTTCCATACCCTGGTTGGCTTGCCGTAGGCTGGTGGTAGCTGCGTAGACGATCTCAGCGGTTCTCTGGATGTCGGGAACCAGCAGAGTCAAACCTTCGGGTTCTGGGTCTGATCCTTCTGATTTCACCACACCTTTACTTTTATCTTTCTTTGACCTAAAACACAAACCAGGTGAACCAGCTGCTGCTGGATTTACTCCCAACAAGCTGCAGGTCTTTGATTAAAAAAACAATACAGGGAAAAACTCCACAATTTGGTTTCTGACTGAGATATGAGTCCACACACACACACACACACACACACACACCTGATATAAAGGTTAAACGTCTGTGGCTTTATTACTCACCAGCTAGGTTTCCTTCCTGAGGAACCTGACATGAACCCTGAAGCTGCAACATTCATGACAGGCGTTTTCTAAAATTATCCTCTGATACATCATTCATAACAAGGTGCTGTGACACGTGTGTGTGTGTGTGTGTGTGTGTGTGTGTGAGTGTGTGAGAGAGAGAGACATGTGGTTCACTAGCAACAGCACCTTGTCTGAACTCAAAAAATAATAAAAAATAAGGAAATAAACCAAATAAAAGTCACTAGCACCCGGAGTGGGTTTTCCATCGTATACTTAGGGTGTTTGGTGTTGGGGGGGGGGGGGCACTAATTATCAGGTTGATTATTAATAGAATAAACCTCCTTAGATATAAACCCTTTATGGAGAGCCAAAAGTGCCTATAGAATAAAATAATTAATAAAATGTCAATAATTAAAATCTGAAATAAATACAGAAACAACTTTATTAAAAGTGTCACTCATAAAAATATTTGCTTTATCTATAAAAATCCCTCTGGACACATAATTTAAATAGTTAACACATTACTCAATACTCACACATTATCGCAGTCATGAATGCGGCTGAATATTATATTGAGCAGTAACGCATTTTTAAACTTCTTTTGAAAGTTCGTAGCTCGCTCGCTTCAAACGGTTAAAAAAATCACAAAAACGCATTCTCACACAATAAACACGAGCGCATCAACGTGATACTAGAGAGGGAAAAGAAGATACCGGTGCACGCAGCACGGTAGCGTGGGAGCCCTGCCAATTCTGATCCTTTGAAAATCACGTGATCCGATCGGAGCATCCCGTTAAATTCATAATCTTTAATTAATTTGAGATTAATTGCGAATAACTGCAAGTTAACTATGAAACCCGTGATTCAAGTTTTTGGGCGATTGACGGCCCTGATGAAAATCTGAGTTACTCGATAAAGTAATGATTAAGTTTTTTATGGAAAATGCTTTACACCATCTTCAGTAGTGCTACTCAGGCATCAGGATGTGTTTTCCTGCTTAAGAACACAGAAACAGACCAAATCATCCATTAGCAATTTTACTAAAACTACAGAGTTTAACGAGAAAATGAAAGAGAAACGATTTAGATGTAGAAACTAATTTTTTAACCTGTGCTGGTGTATAAGTTATATATTTTAAAACTTACATATTTATTCAAGCACATTTTAAATATTATTGCTTTCTTTACTGAATTGTGGCACTTTTGGCATTCCATACCAGTTGTTCTGATATAAATCTAAACTGTAAAGTCAGAATAAACTCATCTAAATGGTGGTAAAGCGGAGTAACTGGCGTCTTACCTGAGACGGTTTGTGTACGTGTCCACACACGTCTTCATCTTGGCCAACAGCATCCCTACAGAGGTCTGTCCCTCCGACTGCTCCTCTTCCTCCTCCTCCTCCTCCAGGGCGGGGTCCGCGGACAGAGGCAGCAGCAGCGGGACCAGAGCCGTGTAGGTGGAAATGGCCCTCAGCAGCTCCAGTAGAGCTCGGTACAACGGGACATGGCGCGCCATGTCCAGCACTGTGGAGACAAGAAAGACGCAGCATTTAAAACGTTAATTTGAGACGTTTTTTCAGCGGTGCGAGGTCCAACACGAGACGTCTCGCACACCAACAGAGGACCGGCTGTCTGGGAAACAATCAGAAGAAAAGACTCCAGTCTGCAGACGACTGATCAAAACGGCTGCATTAGAGTTAAATATAGAAACAGCATGGAGACACAACATTAGACCACATGAACAGATGATTGCGCAAGAACAAGGTTAAAGGTGCTAGCTAAAAAAAAAATAAACATTTAGCATTTGTAGTTTTTTTATTTTCTCTGTGCTTTTTGTTAATTCTTCTGCCTCCAGAGACACAGAAGTGTCTGATGTTCTGGTTCCGCTCAGACGTTTACGACTTAAAGGTGGAATATGGAACACCACAGTGACATCTAGTGTGTGGAGGCTGTAGCTGCAACAACAGAACAAGGTTTCCAGCCGTCGGGATGCCAGGTTCTCTGCCGACACGTGAAGTGAGCAGCCAGCACCGTGTCCAGTGACGACCTAAACTCTCTCTGGTTTTAGATCTTTTCTGGTCGCTCCTCTTCTGAGAAGGATAACGACATCTTCTGGGCTCAGAAGCAGCTGCTTTACTTGCTAAGTCCGCCATTTTCCACAGAGCCAGTCTCGCTGTGCCAAGCGGACTGTTAACCGCATTAGGAAACCCGCAACGGGGCCCTCTAGTGGCTGGTAGATCAAAATAAATATTTGATTTTATAAATTAAAACATAGCTTTTAAAGGAAATACTGTAGCTTCATTCTGCACACCTCTAAACGCCCCGTAGAGGATTATTATTTTTAAAATATAGCTTTTTATTAAAATGTTCCATATTCAACCTTTAAAAACATCTAAAAAGTGTTTGACATTTAAATGAGACGGTACTTCCCTAAGAACAAAACATGAACAGAAAACGTCAGCAGCTATGTGCTGCTGTTACTGCAGCACAATAACACCTAGCTCAGTGGTGAACGAGCAGCTACACCTGGATTTACACACATCAACCCAAAGCTCAACTTTACAGGATTTCATATGATGTAAACAAAACATCTTATTTATAATATTACAATCTAACTTAGCTCAGACAGGACGAAGATGAGGAACACCTTCACCCTGAAGAGGCACCATGATCAGGTAAGCGTCACAGGTGCTACAGAGGTGTGTGTGCGTGTGTGAGACAGGTATGACCTCAGTCCTAAGCCCCACCCCCCAATCCCCCCCTTGCCTTCACTCGAGGCCTGAACCGCTCCAGACTTCAGCTAAAGGAAAGCTCCAACCGGGCAGCCAACGCTCCGGTCAGACGGGAAAACCGGGAGGTTCACTCTCAGCTACGCAGAGTTTTGTTTTTGTTCACAACCAAAATCAGCAACAACAAAAAAGGCTTTAATTTAAAGAACAAATGCATCAGAACACCAACATTCAGAGAGCTGCTCTGGGTTTCAGATATTTTGCTAAACAATCCAAGAATGAAACAGAACTCCAAACAGACTTGTATGAAAACATAAATGCTTCATTAGAACCCGGAAGAGCAGGACCTACTGGGGATTTATGACACATGAGCAGATTTAGGAGGAATATTCTACGGCTGGAAACCAAACATATAAATAATTATCATCATGCTGGACACGTCTGCTCACAGGAGAATGTTTAGACCTACTTATGTAACCATGGGCTCGCCTTCAAGTTTCAGTCACAAAATAAATAGAGCAGCTCTTGTTTGTGGCTTCAGACTGCTTTACATTTATATTGGAACACCCCCCCACCCCAACCCCTCAAATCCTTTGGGTGGCGTCTAGCATGGACTCCCGTCTCTCCAGATGTATCGAAGTAATTACTCCTCAGAATTCCTGCTCCGGTTTGTTTTGATTTACACCTGGTTGGAACGACGCCTGTGCTGCTGAACCGGATCACATGTTCTCGTGGATCAGAGTCGTTCGCTTATTAAAACAAACTATTAGACTGAACAGCTGGAAGTTAAAAGTCTGGATGGAAATATAAAGTTGTGTCTGATCACTTGGGCCTGTTTTGGTTCTTTAACCAGAGGAACTGAAGCTACTGGTTGGTTGTAGTTGGTGCCTGTACTGGTACCGGTGCCCATCTGAGTTTTCTTCGTGTTTTGGAGCCAAATTGAACCCTCAACTCGCTCCAGCTGATGAATGTCTGTAGTGGTGACTATACACTCATCTGTAGCATGAATCTCAGTCACTTTGGACTTTTAATGATTAGTTTAAAGATTTCTCTTAGGTTGGTTTCCTGCACAGACTCGGCTTTTAGTCGGTACGTTTTTATTTTGGGTTTAGTTCCCATTACCCTGTTTTATCCAGTCAGAAACCAGTTTAGATGTGTTTGGAGTTCCTGGGTCCAAGTTTCAACCATCAGGCTGATATTTTCAGGTCAAGCAGAAGAATCTGGAGCTAGTCCTCCATCGGCTTTGTGCACCAGAGTCATTCACCCTAACCTCAGAAAAATAGTGACACATTAAAGAGGAGCTAGAATGCAGTAGGTCAACAATCTAAACCAGCTCTGAGCCTCTAAAAACCATCAGAAATGTTCTTCAGGCTTTCATCTGTCCCAGGAGCCCTGATACAGGCCATTCTAAACCCCCTAAACCAGCCTTGCTGTGGAAAGAGCTGTTAGCCCCTCCCACTCGGCCAGGACATGAATATGATAATGAGCTGCTTGTTAATTGGTTGGTTTCCCCAGAAGGCCTCAGACACTGGAGGCATGCAGGTTTGAGGAGGCGTGGCTCCCCCTAGTGACGTGTTAAGGAAGGTTTTCTCAGATCAGAAGTTTTTCTCTCGCCTTTCTCAACTTTCTAATTTACATAAAAAGTAGGTCACACATGGGTTTGACTCTTTAGCATGCTACTGTTGACCACCCAAGCTGTCTTTATTCAACAACAACAAGGAAAATGTTGGTTTACATTCTAGCTCCTCTATAAATTCACTCGTCCTTACAGTTGTTTGGAAATGGCCCAAAGATTTTCCCAACTTGTGCAAATCTAAAACTCCTTAGATCCTTGAGTTCCTGGAACATTTCCTTAGTTCTGAGTATTGGTCTATCTATTAAAATCTGTCAAACCAATCCTATTAGTGCTGCAAAGAGAAACTACCGCTCAATCATGATCACTAACGAGGAATTAATAAGCCTTGGCCTCGTCAACTTAAGAGACTTTCTAGAACCTTCAGCTCCACTTTAGAAGGATGTCTGCAGATCTGGAGTCTGTGTGGATAATCCTGCATGGAAATCCATTTTCTGTTTTGTACTTTGAGAACTTCTCAGCAGACTGTGAACATTTAAATAGTTCTGACTTATAAATAGAACCGATAATAAACCACAGAAATATGCTGCACTGCTATCAAATGTCAAGCAGAGGAATTCTAATTAACCCCCAAACCCATTTGTCCACTAATGACCCCCTGCCTCATTTGTCATCAGATTTACTGCCTATTCTGCCCCATGGTCCTTTGTAGAGACGAGAAGATTCTCGTAATTACAGGTGACAGATGGACCGACAGTTGGCATTTTAGTGGAGGAGTCGGCCGGGTGAGGGGCAGGGAAACGCACACCTCAGAGGTACGAAGGACTAAAAGTGTCCCCACAGCAGGACAACAGTTAGACATGAGCTCAGGTTAAGACTCAACACATATTCAGATAAGCTGACTTCATAATGAAATGCTTTCCACAAAGCCAACAACACTGCATCAAGTCATTTCAGAGGAGTTGGCACTTTGGGACAAAAGGAAAATAAAAATAAACTGGTGCTAATTCAAGTGCACAAGGACAGAACTTATGAACATAAGCCTTTATATTGAACAGACGCAAATCTGAAATTTTGCATCTTTGTGCTGCCATGTGGGTCTCTATTACCTCCACAATCACTCCAAAGGTTAATAAAAACCATCTGTTTTCTGTTGGTTTGGTTTCAGGAATTATCCGCTTAAAACAAGCCGTTTTAAATGTTCCCGACTGTGACATCACAATCTGGGACATCAGCATAGAACACCCCAGCACCCCCACCCCCACCTGTTGACGCTGGTGGAGCCCCTCCCATATATCCAAGATCCTCACCTCATAGCAGCCAATCAGGGGATGAGTGGGCGTGGCCAGCAACAGCTTGTTTTCTTAAAGTGACAGAGCCCTGAGACGGCTCATTCTGGAAGGGTCTGAAACCATCCGACTAAAACTGCTGAGATGGTTTAAATGAGAAGGATTTAGAGGCAATGACTTCATGAACATGTTTTGTATCGAACTATTATAACTTTTTTAAATGGAGCTATAATAAATGTCCTTAAAAATGGAAATATGAAAACTTAGAAAATGTAGTTTTTAAAAATAATTTACTTATTTTTCAATATTAGTATAACAATGTCATAATCTTATTTTATTATATAATTCTATAATAATCCAACAGAGATAAAGAAATAAAACAGGCCCTCACCACCTGTGGATCCTCCACCAGGGGGCAGCAGACATGCACAGGACTGGTTTGAGGCAGGTTTCTGATGAAGGTGCTGATCCTGATGCTCCATCTGGAGGCTTTAAGGCCAGCAGGTTTGATGGCAGTTTGTGACAAAATGATCTAATTTCAACTTAGCTGGATGTCAAACTTACAGTAACTCAGTAAATGAATAACATACCTGCTTATTTTTTAAATAAATTATAACTGAAGTCTGTTGAAAGTACAGATTTTATTCACCCCATCAAATACAACAGTAATTTGGAGGCTGAAGAAGGAAAATAAATGTGGACTGGTACGAATAACTGCAGGTCTGAGAGTTTCATGTAGTGGTTTTTATTCTAAGCCTTATAGAGGATCGTTCCCGTCTGTAAAAACAAACTCTTGTTTTTATAGTTTAAAAATAAATCCTCCCACTCACCCGTTTAATAAACTCACAGAGACAAACAGGACTGGTCAGTGGAAGTCATAAACCCACACCAGTGTGTTTACTGTAGGTGTCAGCAAACACAGAGTCAGACAACATTACACACGGAACCTGTGTGTGTGAGTGTGTGTGTGTGTGTGTGTGTGTGTCGTACCGAGTGGGCGGCTAATATTGTGACTCAAGCTCATGGCTGGACAGTGTCAGGTCTTCTGACCCCTCCAGGGCAGAGAAACCGAGGAGAGGAGCTGAACTAGTCGGACCGTGACATGTCTCCGCCAACACACGGTCTGCCTGAGTGGACGCTGTAGATAATGTGCATCAGAGCAGGAGTGTGTGGAACAGCCGCAGAAAAAGGAGCCTGGAGCTCTGTGGTCATTTTAAAACACAAAGCACTGCGGCTTCATCTGTGGGAGCAAAAATAGATCTACAGAGAAAAGTTACTGAGACTTCCTCGTTTATACTGAAGATCACCAAAAAACCAGGAGGAAAAACACCCCAAAACTTTACATTTTTACTCTTCTAGAAAATGTCTTCAATTTATCATAAACAATGAGATCAGCTTTATATTTGTCCTGATTCATTTTTTAAATTCTTTATCATCTGAATCCATCCATCAGGGCTGGGCCATGTGGCCTCAAGTCAATATCACGGTATGAGGAGTTCACCTCTATAACGATAAATGGACGATAACTACATGTATGCGCAAAAACAAAAGTTGTCCACTAGGTGGGGCTGTCACGTGTATTACATTGAACCAAGTCATGTGACTTGAGGTGGTACAGGCTCCTAAATGACATGAACGTCACCAACCTACACACATCTTTTCATTTTCTATAATTGACATGAGAAAAATGACATTGATAAGAGTCAGAAATTTTGATAACGATACATTTTCAATTTATTGCCCAGCCCTACCATCCATCCATCCATCCATCCATCCATCCATCCATCCATCCATCCATCCTTTATCCATCCATCCTTTATCCATCCATCCATCCATCCATCCTTTATCCATCCATCCATCCATCCATTATCCATCCATTATCCATCCATCCATCCATCCTTTATCCATCCATTATCCATCCATCCATCCATCCTTTATCCATCCATTATCCATCCATCCATCCTTTATCCATCCATCCATCCATCCATCCATCCATCCATCATCCATCCATCCTTTATCCATCCATCCATCCATCCTTTATCCATCCATTATCCATCCATCCATTATCCATCCATCCATCCATCCATCCATCCATCCTTTATCCATCCATTATCCATCCATCCATCCATCCTTTATCCATCCATTATCCATCCATCCATCCTTTATCCATCCATCCATCCATCCATCCATCCATCCATCCATCCATCCATCCATCCATCCTTTATCCATCCATCCTTCCATCCATCCATCCATCCATTATCCATCCATCCATCCATCCATCCTTTATCCATCCATCCATCCATCCATCCATCCATCCATCCATTATCCATCCATCCATCCATCCATCCATCCATCCTTTATCCATCCATCCATCCATCCATCCATCCTTTATCCATCCATCCTTCCATCCATCCATCCATCCATTATCCATCCATCCATCCATCCATCCATTATCCATCCATCCTTTATCCATCCATCCATCCTTCCATCCATCCATCCATCCATCCTTCCATCCATCCATCCATCCATCCCTCAGCCTCTCTAGAGCTTATAGTTGACATGAAGCTGTTTTATGCGATGGTGTGAACCAGACTTTACAATGTCCTACAGGACGTGCCCAACAGGAAGTTCGGTGTGGACGTTTAGAGGCTCTGAATTTAACAACAAAGATGTTTAGATGGTAGAAATTGTAGAATGGAGAGGGAAACCAATAGGAAGTGTTAAGTAACTGATGTCAAGGATGTTGATAAGCAGAGCTACAGTCCTGTTGTACTTTTATAATCAGGGAAATTCAGAACAGATAGAAACCAGACTGGATGCTGAAACACATCAGGGAGGGATGGAAAGCACAGCCAGATGAATAAAAAACTGGAAATGTGGAAGGAAGCTAAAAAAGGGAGCGCTCTGGAGACGTGGAGTCTGTTTCAGAAACCTCTCATTAGACACACACACACACACACACACTTTTCCACAGTCTTCCTCTTTGTCCTCCACCCGGCAACATCCACCCTTTATTTCCCTGCCGTCTCTTATTGTATCCCCCGTCCTCCCCCCCGCTCCAAGCGCTGACAGAGCAGCAGCTGACGGTGGGATTGCACAAACTCAGAGCAGCGGGATCAGATTCACCTCCTTTTTGGATTTTTCTCCTCTTGCTCATTGTTCAGGGGGAGGCTGTGTGGGCGTGTGCATGTGTCCGTGCACTCAGAGCGGGGGGGAAAACAACTGTAAGCGTGAGCAATATCGTTATCCCCTCCCTCCACTTCTCCTCTTACCCCCTCCCTCGCTTCCTCGTGCTTCTTTTCCTTCACAGCCACGACCATCAGAACCTGTCCTCCCCCTCTTGCCATCATTCTGCTTGGTTATGCAATGCACAGTCCTCCCACGGTGACTAACTGGTGTTGGAGACCTGCCGTAACGCCGCTGTCACTGGTGGACGCGGCGACAGGAGCTCGGGTTGCCTTCACAGACGTTTCCTTCTTGGGATTTTCAGCTTCTACAGCTTCTGTGGAATATTACCTGCCAGGCGCTGCTTAATTTGGGGACCTGCCTGTTCTCGTTCATCTCAGCGGAAGCTGGGTGTCACCGAGACACAATCAGCTCACCCTGCAGGCATAATCACGCACAGTGTTGGCACGGCGGCTTCATTGATGGATTTTTTTAAAGCACACACACTCCAGCGATGCCCAAAGGAGGGACCAGATAGTGGAAGTGTGCTGAGGAACAAGGTGGTGTGTAGATAAACACAGAGGAGGTGGTGTCGCTGTGTGGAGGACTTTAGGGAAGCTGGTGACGGGGAACTCGGAGACGGAGCAGACAGAAAGCAACGATGGAGGAGACGAGCATCCCTAAACGCATGCTGCTAGTGTTTTAGCAGCAGCAGCATAAACCTGCTGGTCGTACCTGGACGGAAGACTTGAGGGAAATTTTGTAATATTTTCTGAGGGGAAGGGGGGGTACTGCTGAACTTCACAAGTAGAACAGAAGAACAAGAGGACAGACGGTTTTATTGGAGCTTCGCCGTTGAGGCTCTGCCCACTATTCCTCTCTCCGCTGCTCAGTCTGTTTATCCGATCACCGGGACTACATATCCAGCCTCTCCCTTCCTACTCCGGCTCTCCATATGTAGAATGTCTGGAAAGCCACATGTCTCCTGTGAGGACCATAAAAGCATGTCGGATGATGCTGTACACATGAAACGCCTTAGGGTAAGCCAGCCTTGTTGTCAAATTCTGGATTTCCATTTCAGACCAATTCAGATGTACGGAGGTGAATGACGATGGGGTCGTCACATGTGAGCCTAAATACCGGATCCTGTTCACATCTCTGTTAGCTTTCTAACGTCCGACAAATCCAAGGCTGGGTTTGTGCTCAGATGAACTCATAAGGACGGAGAAGGCTAATTATTTATGCCGAACAGAAGATGTGCAGCTGCCAGCTACTGAGTCACTTGATGGTGGCATTAAGCAGTATTTATGCTGGCATGGGGAAACACCACTGGGAGTCACTGCTGGTATTTCAACACATCAGCAGCAGATAAACGGAGCTCCGGTCATAAACACCAGTGTTCAGACACTAATCTCCAGCCTCTTCCTGAGTAGCTATTATTTAGTTCAATTCTCCATTGATTTTCTTCTGGTTGGGTGGGTGGGGGTGCTTTTGTTCATCAGCTGATGTGGTGGCAGCACGAGGAGCGAGGTAGAGCGCACGTCACAATCAGTCTGTGGTTTACTAACATCAGCTTCCTCTTGTTCCAGGTTAACCCCCCCCCTTGCCAGGTTAGGTGAGCGCCAGCATCATGGGCACGACCGTCATCACCATTGACGACGTGCGAGCACTGGAGGTCAAGGAGGAGCAGGAGGAGTCCATCTTAGCCCTGCTAGGCATCATCGGTACTTTCCTCAACCTCTTTGTGATTGTTTTCGTTTACATCTACACCACGCTGTAAACCGCCAGAACACGCCCACTTCTACTGGGGATGCTGAGGTGAGCGGAACAGAACAGGTGTGACATGAGCAGCTACCCCGGCGACGGGAAGAGGAAACGAAACACACTGGCTGAGAATGAGATGGGAAAAGAAGCCATATTGCCAAAAAGCAGGTATGTACTGGGGAGATAACAGAGGAAAACATGGCAGGAGCAGGACTCGAGTGGATGGAGACGAGGAAGCCCCCGGCTAGGACTGACCCCTCTGTGGCCTGACAGGAGGAAAGCCTTCTCCTGGATTTTAAGAGTCTTGGACTGCTGCAACCACTGGGAAGATGAAGTCTTGTAGCAAACTGATGCCATTTCATTTATTCTAACCTAGACGTCGTTGGGACTGTCATTCCCATTTGCATACAAGGACAATATGATTCCAAGCAAAGCCTCTGAAAACTACACAAGAAGCTGCACAATGTTAGCCACAATCAATGTGTGGGGCCAAAAGACGTGAAAATGTGGGGGTTGGTGTAAAGTCAGCTGTGCTCTCCTGAAGGGTCCAACATGTTCCAGATAATTCCTTCACACAACCATTAGGACATTCCATCTTGGGAAGAATTACACGTCTAACTTCAGGATGAGATTAAATTCCTCTTCAAGAAACCTTCAAAATAGGAAGATATTTTTGTATAAAATGGGTCAAAACTTGCTAATAAACGTGTCCAATTTATATGAAGCTTATTTTATATTTCCATTTCCTGCATTTCACCATAAATCATTCAGTCTTTAAAGTGGGTGGGTGTGAAGGATGTGGTGGGCTTAAACGTGTGATCCATCTTTCAGGAGTCTTCAGCAGTTCTTTGCCTGTATCAATGATGCTTTTTAAAATTACACATCTGAATAAAGACTTCATGTATTGTGAAACCTGGGGTTGGTTTTAAAAAATAAATCCTATCAGAATGGAGAAATTCAAGTTATGTCCGTCTCAGTCCTACTGAAGGTTCCTCACCGGGCAACAGAGAACTAAAACATCTCAAAGCGTTGGTTGGGATTCTCAAATTCCCCTCTTGAGTTTCAGGACCTCGTCTCTTAGACCTGAACATGTTTGAAAAGTTTTAAAGATAAATTTTCTCTAAAATAAAGTCTTGAAGGCATCTGGAGCCTGTCTCTGTTTCCTGTTCATGAGAGGGTGATAACTTTGGGAGGGGACCAATGAAACTTCAACATGAAATAAACGAGGTTAGATTACAACATACTCCAGTCACTGAGAATAAATGATAATACAAAAACTTAAACATTTATAAGAAATGTCACACAAACGTCTCCATTTACTCTGTTTTAATCTGTTCAAAAGCTTTGGATCGTACCAAATCAGAGCTAAAGCGTTGGATCGTACCAAATCAGAGCTAAAGCGTTGGATCGTTCCAAATCAGAGCTAAAGCGTTGGATCGTACCAAATCAGAGCTAACGCGTTGGATCGTTCCAAATCAGAGCTAAAGCGTTGGATCGTACCAAATCAGAGCTAAAGCGTTGGATCGTACCAAATCAGAGCTAAAGCGTTGGATCGTACCAAATCAGAGCTAAAGCGTTGGATCGTACCAAATCAGAGCTAAAGCGTTGGATCGTACCAAATCAGAGCTAAAGCGTTGGTTTGTACCAAATCAGAGCTAAAGCGTTGGATCGTACCAAATCAGAGCTAAAGCGTTGGATCGTACCAAATCAGAGCTAAAGCGTTGGATCGTACCAAATCAGAGCTAACGCGTTGGATCGTACCAAATCAGAGCTAAAGCGTTGGATCGTACCAAATCAGAGCTAACGCGTTGGATCGTACCAAATCAGAGCTAACGCGTTGGATCGTACCAAATCAGAGCTAAAGCGTTGGATCGTACCAAATCAGAGCTAACGCGTTGGAACGTACCAAATCAGAGCTAAAGCGTTGGATCGTACCAAATCAGAGCTAAAGCGTTGGATCGTACCAAATCAGAGCTAAAGCGTTGGATCGTACCAAATCAGAGCTAAAGCGTTGGATCGTACCAAATCAGAGCTAAAGCGTTGGATCGTTCCAAATCAGAGCTAAAGCGTTGGATCGTACCAAATCAATTCCATCCCATCACAAACCTAGAACAACCATAAACAGAGCGTCTCTGGACATCGGCTACTTGGGAGGTAACTGGAAATCTGCACATGTTTTTCATAGTTCTGTGCCTCTGACTAGTCCTTCAGTGAGATGATGGCATAAAGGAGGGTGTGTCTATCAACACAAGTAGGACTGCATATGATCTACATGACAAATTATTTTACATGTAAATGTTTGTTAATATAAATCATCATCATCATCACCTTTATTTATAGAGCCCCTTACAGGCATGATGCATGCCACCAAAGTGCTGCACAGTAACAAAATAAAACTAATAAAATCAACAAAGGCAATAAAAAACAACAAGTTAAAAACAGCGTAAAGTTGTATAAAAGGTCAACAACATCTAACCCAGAGAGTTAAAAGCCAAACCATAAAAGTGGGTCTTCAACCTTGTTTTAAAAACTGTTTCTGATGGAGAGAGCCTTACAGGTAGGGGAAGTGTGTTCCACAATTTTGGTCCTGCTATGGAGAACGCCCTATCCCCTCTGGTCTTTAGCCGAGCTCTAGGAGCCACCAGCAGCAACCGGCTCTCGGAGCGGAGCATTCGAGCGGAGACATATGGCTGCACCAACTGCGTCAAATAAGATGGAGCTAGTCCATTCAAAGCCTTAAAAACCATTAAAAGGAGTTTAAAACGAATTCTAAAATCCACAGGCAGCCAATGAAGAGCAGCCAGAACAGGTGTGACGTGATCAAACTTTCTTTTGCCAACCAAGAATCTCGCTGCAGCATTCTGGACGAGCTGCAGACGAGCTACTGTACCCTGACTTACCCCAAATAAGACAGAATTACAGTAGTCTAGACATGAGGTTATAAAAGCGTGAATTTCCCAGTAAAATAACATTCGGTCCATCTTAATTAAAGCCACAAAAGAAGCTGGATGACCATAATTATCACTAATATTAATCTGTCCAATAAAAACTTTTGGGATTTTAATCAAAAACTTTACTGTGCATTCCTACTCACCAGTTTAAGCCACTGTAGTGGTGTTTATTTCCTACGTAAGCGTGTTCTAAATTCAGACGGCTTTAATATGTTTTGCAGGTCTTACAGGAAACTGATTACTGCTGTTGTTTATAGAAATATCAGCTTTTTAAACCAGACCAGTCCACAAGCTTGTTTTTATCTTACAGAATAAATTGTTTAGGAGTAATTCTGTTTTATCTGTGGAGATGATCCCCTCTAAACCTGCTACCAACCAGGCCAAAGTGCCTGTTTTCATATCGGTTTAGAGGTTTTGTGACTGCACCTTTTCATGGGAAGAGTTTTAATGAATGACGCTGCTGCAGAGTTTTGTCATGAGTTCAATAACACACCTGAGAGTGGGAAAACCTTGAAGCAACTGTCGATGAGTTTGTGTATAAGACTGGTTTTCTGTTCATAAAGTCAAGCACTCTGACCTTGTTGGTTTTTGTGAAAACCACTGAAGTTGTAAATGAAATACTGGATAAACAGGCTAAGGCCTATTCTACTCACAGGTGGACATGCAGTAACTGTTATGGATTATGTGTGCATCTCAAAAAGCCAACAGAAGTGCCCTGAAGTGATAAGAAACACCAACAACAGGACTGGAAACCATGGAAACGCTCAACACGAGTGACAGGACTAACGGAGCCGTTACCGCGGTGGCGCTCCCTCCTGTAGCATCGAGCTTTTTCAGTCTGTTGTCAGGCTGCTTGATTATAAAAAATTATAGTATAAATTATTTTGGTTGTGATTATTTACCATGATACTCCAGAAAGGCTGCAGAGTGGTCTATCAAAATAAGAGCATCAAGTGACACTATGATGTAAGTTATGAAACAGGCATCATCTGATTCTGTTATGGCTAAAATAAGAATAAAATATTTTGTGATATTCAGACGATATTTAGAGAATTAAACTTCATCCATCCGTCACATAAAGACAACGTGGACAAACAGCACTGCTGTAAAAGCAGAGAAGAGCTGCTACGGCAGCCTGGAGGTCCAAACAGGTGTGTGTGTGCATAAATGAGCTTGTATGGTCCCGTGTAGCTGCAAGTTAAGTTTTAAATTCTGTGTCATGGTTACTAGGCAACAGGACATATAATGAATTAAGGGCTAGACCGTCCAAACTCGAGATTGAGGCAGGACCGGGAAGGACGGGTCCCTATAAGGATGCTGTCCCTGGATTTGGACACAGTCAGAATCTCACATCATATCTGGGATTCATCTAGTGACGAACAAAATATGGGAGAAATCTTCTCTTCAATTAAGATAAATTAGTACGAGGCGACATTCGAAGGTATTACCTCTCATTAATAGCTTGGCTCTCTGTGACTGAGTGCCAGGCAGCGGTAGTAAATGATAATGTATCCCAAAAGGCTTTGCCAAGGCAGTCATGATTAATGTGGAGAAGTGTGCCAGGCTGAATGAGCAGCAGAGTTTGTGGTCGTGGAGAGAAGATGAAGAAGACATACAGATCTACTTCTACTGGCGGGAGAGGAAAGACCCAGAGGAGACTGGAAGATGTTGACTGTAGTCGAGAGAAACGAGGTTTCTGCTCGATAAGGACCTGAAACTGAAGAGCATCCCTCTGGCTTTTCTGGTTTAGGCTGCAGATCAAGACTTAAATATGGTCACTAACCCCCAAAGGGTTAAGACACTGTCACTAAAATACAACAAGAAAATTCACAGTTGTTGCATTTAGGCCCTAACGCTCCAATTAGCCCAGCCAGATAAAAACGTCTAAATTCAGATGAATTTCAAATGAAAGTTTGAATATTTTCTTCATTTAGTGGCCAACCATCTGGGTTCAGTGACTCTAGGTTTTCCTGCTTGGTGACGTGAACATCAAACTCGTCCCAAACCAAAGGAAAGGCTCTCAGCTCTCCAGTCTGATCATTAACAGGAGCTTTAGTGGTTTAAAATAATCTGACTGGACGCAACATGGCCGACTAGTTCCCTGCACTTTAAATGTGTTCTAACTGGGTGGTTAAATGAACCCATTGTGACAGAAAAATGGCCGTAAATCAGCGTAAAGCGTGGTGATACTGAAACCAACAGTAAGCACGTGCGTTAAAGGCACTTGCCAGATAATGCAGTACAATTACAACGCTCACAATGCTTTTTATCAGCTGCTATTTAATTAAAACACCAAGGGAACATGCACATAAGAGAAGCTCCCTGCAAACCAAACACCCAGCAGAGCAGAACACAAAGAGCTGCTTCACCATCCGCTCCACCTGCCTTTGGGCTGGAACACAAGCAGAGGCAAACACCGATCCAGAAATCCTCTCGTCTGTCGCTGCAGAAAACAAAAAATCCTCCTGATGGAACAAAAGCAGCCTGAACAGCAGACGCTCTAGACATTCATCACTGGTTTACAGCCATTACTGCCAGTCTGCAGGAAAAGTCACGAGACCCTGGTCCTCAAGGGTTTTGTCCCATTTTGAGAAATAAAATCAATCATTCTTAGTCTATCAGGAATACTGTGGTGTGGCTCGCCAAAATAAGAGCATGAAGTAATGCCTAAAGTATCCAGAGATAACATTTTAAAGTAGCACAGAGCAGTTTCCTGCTCCTGCCCCTAGTGGTTGAACGTGGGATTACAACTACCATAAACAACCCTGCTGCAGCCTGCTGTAGCTAGCGCTAACAACTAGCTAACACTAACGTGAGCCAACTAAAATAAACCACGAAGCAAAGAGATCAACACTGTTGGCTAGAAAATATTATTAGTTACAAGTCCAGTAGCAACAAAGCCAGGTCACCATCAGTCCGTGATTTTGTAGCCTCCTTTAGCTCCCTCAAGCTAGCGTAGGCTGAGCCGATGTTTACTCTGGTTTTAGCTCTTTGCTTCACCTCCAAAGACATTACTCTGTTACTTCCAGGCTCCGCCATGATGCCAACAGAAAAAGCAAACTACTTCTTTTTCTTCTTCTTGTGTATTGACAATCAGCAAACTGAAAATGCTAACAGCTAGCATTACAGCTAACAGCTGTAAAGCAGGAAGAGCTCCCCCTATAGGGCACCTACCTGCTCCACAAAACTATCTAGTGCGGTTTTTTGGCAGCAGAGGGCTGGTCAAGTTTCTAACAGAACTATCACTGAAATCAACGTTAAAGCTCTAGCTTAACGTTTAAAAAGTGATTTAGTGTTACTTAAGAAGACTGCAGCTAGATTTACGTCAGCGGGTGGAAAAGTTGTTCTGTTTAGTGATGAGCAATCACAATAAAGGCTTTGAATCTTGATTAGAACTTAAACATATTTTAGACCTCCATAGGAATAATTAAGCCATAAAAAAACCTGGATAGAGCGCGATGCCATCAATGCAGCGAAGAGCTGCTACGGGAGAGAAGCTACAGCATATTTTACCAGGAGAGTTGAAATTTAAACACTCGTGTTTAACAGCAAAGCCTGGATAGGAAGGTCGATGGGAGGAAGGAGGAAAAATACAACACCAGCCATTTACGTTGGTGGTTTTCAAACTCACACACATAATGTTTTATATCAGTTCAAAACAAAAATCATTTTTATGAGCAAAATAATAAAAAGCAAGAGACCACCAGCCCCAGACTCACATGACCCAACTCTCTCACCAACAGCAGATTCAGAAACGATCTAAACTTCAGATAAATATCAGCAGCTTGAGTCAGTACCAGGATCTAAGGAAGCGTGAGGTTTCTGCCACCTTTACTAAGAATCTACGACTGCAGAACGAGTAACTAAGTCCAAAGGAAAAGTTGGCTGTGTTGGACTGAAGCATCTCAGATGTATTCCTGCTCGTCCTGCTGCCTCAGCACCAGCTCCTGCCTGCTAGTCTGACTCCTCCGTCTCAACATGGAAACTCAAGCAGACACTTGCTGCCCAGGCGTCTCTGATCAGAGCGGGTTGTGTTTTCTCAGACAGCGGTGTCACCCGTTTGATAGGAACAGTAAAACCTTTGTGTTTCTGCTGAATCAGCCCGACTCCGGCACAAACCCTTCAGGTTTGCTCAACCTGCGATGGGCCTGTTGCACCGGAGGGATGATGATCAGAAAGCAGTTTTCTTTTCTGGGATAGATGCAGTAGTTTCCCACTGCTGTCTGACAGGAGATCCATCCTGCTTTTCTATAACAGAAACGAGTTCCAACCTTTTCCCATAATGCTGTGTGACAACTGCATTCTTCTGGCATGCATGAAGCATCAGTAGCAGCGTAAAGTAAAAGGCTGAGAACAGATTGATGACGTTCCGAAGCGATTCGGTCTCCTAGTGAGGACAGGGACCTACCAGAGTCGTTGCGTAGGTAGGAGGACATGGCGGGAATGAGGCAGGACTGGCTCAGCAGCTCCTGGAGCACCGCCGGCAGCGCCGAGCTGTTCTGGGATCGACCGTCTGAAGAGGAGCAGTCAGAGCCGTGGCAGCCGCTGGAGCCTGCTGGGTTAATGTAGCTCGCCAAGACCTGGAGACCAACGAAAAACACAAAATCAACTGTTAAAGGGTTTTACAAAAATAAAACACGACCAGCTGGAACGCATCTTTGTAGGAAACCTTCAACAACTTCTCTAACATTGAATATACAAACAGGAAGGGACTGGGAGATCGGGGTTCGAATCCCGGTCGGGTCATACCAAAGACTTTGAAAAGATAGGGACCTCGCTTGACACTCAGCACTAAGGGGTTGGATTGGGGGGTTAAACCACCAAATAGTTCCCCCAACGGGGATGGGTCAAATGCGGAGATGTAATTTCACCAGTGTGTGATGATGACTTGGGACTTTAACTTTAATTCTGGTGCATCTCTAGTTCACGGGTCTAAAACGGCTCACCACATGCACAGAAAACACGATGTCACACCCAACGAGCTCCATCTATGGAAGTAAAAATGCCAGATACAGATGCTAGTGCAGCACGTTAGGAATTCCTGCACAGGTGGAACAGACACAAATTCATCCGCAAAAGAAGAGAAAAGAGAGGCCTCATCTTAACTGAGGACTGTGGAGCTGTGGCTGCTTCCTCCATACTGCTGACGTATGTGTGGGTGCAGAGCTGGAACCAGGAGGTGGGATGGTAAAGCCTTTACTGATGCAGAGTTCATTCACAATTTAGAATACTCGTCAGCTCCTTTCCTCAAGAATGTCAAGACACTCGTTTCCACGATACACCCTTGTGAGCAAGCGTGTCAGACGCGTGGTCACATCAAATTGATCACAAATGAAACAGATCTGGTTCAGATTTCAGATTTGTGCCGACTGTCATAAAACAAAAAAACAGATATGGGTCCCATGTGGGGAAAAAAGTCCAATTTGATGCCTGCCTAAAGTAGGTCTTTAGTGTATTAGTGTTCCTTCTCTCAAAATCGAGCTGAAATGTGAATTCCAAGATGGCAGCTGTGGGTTTTTCAGCTGCTGAAACAGTGACTCTGTCCTGTACCTGAGTGTTTGTGTCCTAACGGAGCAGAAAACCAACATGGATGCCGACAATACGACTAGAAGGAGACACCGATGCTGTCATGACACAGTCATGTTCCAGTTTTCTCAAGATTAATTCTTTGGAACGATTTAAACAAAAACAACAAAAGGGAGAGCGCTTCTGAACGGCCAAATGAACACCTAAAGAGTTTTTTCTTCACTGAATGAAAACAGCGCCTCAGTCACAAATCAAATGGATCAGTACCAGACGTTAAAGCCACCCACAGAGAAGATCAAACTAAGTCTAACAGAAGCCTTCTGTTATTACACATAGGGAAGTTGTAGACTTTTAGATTTAATATTGATTTTTCCAGATTTAGATCAATTAGATCCATTTTGGAGAAATGGTTAACGGGGTTGACAAGCTAACAGCTAGTCGTGTGAGGTCACAAAGGGGATGACTAAGGTTTCAGATCAACTTCACCCTAATAAAACACTCATGAACTCATTTCACATCACCTGCTATTAGTGCCACGGTACCAAAACTTCAGTATTCGGTACCGGTACCAGTGAAACTCCACGGTTCTCGGTACCAATTTTGGTACCAAACAAAAATTTAATTTAGACTAAATTTACCAATAAAACATTAATTTTCCTGTAAAGTGCCTTGAGATGACATCTTTTGTGAATCAGTGCTGTAGAAAAATGAACTGAGTTACTATTGTACTACTATCATAACATGTTTTAATGCACTTTTATTTAATCAAAATGTGTTTTTGTTCATATATTTTTGTAAACCTGCTACTTATCCAGACTAGAACCTCTAGTTAGAACAGCTTTATTGACAAACTGATTTTCAGGACATAAACACTGACTGAGCCATACATTGTTGTTCATCTTTTGGAAACACATTACAATCATTAAAAAAAGAAAAACTCCGTCTGTGAGCAGTCAACGCCTTTATGTCATCCTGTTTGTTTGTTTGTTACCCTAATTAAACGTATAGGAGATTTAAATAGTTAATAAAGACGATGGTGTATTCACACCACACTATGTAGTACTGATTCTGACACATATGCAAATTTTTGAAAGCGACTAGTCTGAACGGTCATGTCGCATTAAATCCACCTCCTACGTCACTGATCAGCGGAGGTGAGCGTCGTGTCATGACGTTCCTGATGACAAGCGCTGACAGAGGGATTCAGGGGTCTGTGGGACATCCTGTCAAGTTTTGGAATTAAAAATACAAGAAAGCATGAGAACGGGAGGTGCTGCTGGAGCGAAGCGTCTTTCCTGTCGGTCTCCGTGACAGCGGGGCGGGGGGTCTCCGTGAATGAACTTTATTTACCACATCAGCTGGTCCACCGCTCGCCGTCACGCTGCGTTCTGCGGTGTTGCTTTAGAAGTGACTGCACGCGCCCAGTGAATGCGCGAATCGTGCGCATCAAGGACTCGGGTTTAGACGGGTCCTCGGTACTACCGGTACCAACGAAATCTTGGTACCGTGACGTTTACATTTTTGTAGTACCGGGTTGGTACCGAAGTACCGGTTCTTTTGACAACACTACCTGCTATTATTAATCCGTCGTTAGTTTAAGTCATGACAGACATCAGAACGCAGAAATGACTCAAATCTACAGGTGGTGAGCGTCAATTTAATTTCTGTTACGTTTTTTTGTCATAGAATTAAATCATTAAATAAAACGGATCGTTGTGGTTTATATATGAAGGAGGACTTTATTACTTTACTTAAAGCACAACAATAATAACAATAAAGCCCTATTAAACAACACTAATGTTTAAATCGTGTTAATTAGATAAATACGTGTAAAACTGCTGAGTTGATGTGAGGAGCTGCTTATGGTGCGTTCGATTTGTCCTCGGAACTCGGAAATTCCGACTTCCGAGTAGGAAAATTCAAATAAAACGTCCGGCAAAGTCGGACTTCCGAGTCGGAAACTCTGAGGTTTTTCAGAACTCCGACCTCGATTTCCAAGATGGCAGCTCTCCGTATCAACAAGTCAGCTTTGGTTGAAATGTGTTTATTATACAACACACACACATAAGAGTGCATTTAAAACCAGTGTTACACGTAGCGCTTGCATCTCTGAGCTGAACTAACTAAAGGTGTTGTTTATTAGTCGTCTGCTTCGTTGAGAGCTACCAAAACAGCAGTTTTATAGGGCGCCGCAATTTTGGAATTCCGACTTCTCCGACTACGGTAACCAGAATGCTGTTAACTCGGGTGTGACATCATTCCTAGTTTTGAGTTCCGACTTCCGAGGTAAATCGAACGCACCATTAAATCAGGTGTGTCTCAGGTTATGAGTTACCTGGAGCAGACAGGTGACGTGCTCCTCCTCCAGCCGCTGCTTGGTGAGAGCCTGTTCGACATCCCAGCCCGACGCTGTAGATCCGGTCCCAAATCCGGTCCCTTTAGCCCAGTACAGCTGCTGCTCCTCACTGGTCGCCCCACTGTGACAGCTGGACATCTGCTGCTGAGAAACAAACTCCAACTGTTTCTGTTCATTGATGAAAATCTAAAAGTGTTTCTTACTGTCATCAGGATATTTTACTTTTGGTTAAAGTTGTATTTTGCTCTGTGTGGTTTAGTTTTAGTGTTATTTCCCACTTCAGACAAAGTCTAAACTAAGAAATCTTGATGCCAACTCCATGATATGCAACCGTTTCATTTAGACTGCTAACCGTTTTCAATTTTAACTATTTTACTATTTTTTGTGTCGTTTATCCATCCATCCATCCTCTGGTCATGGAGGCAGCATCCTAACTCGGCCAGCTCCTCCGGGGGAATCCCAAGGCGTTCTCTGGCCAGCTGAGAGACATAGTCCCTCCAGCGTGTCCTGGGTCTTCCTTTGGGTCTCCTCCCAGTTGGACGTGCCCAGAAAACCTCACCAGAGAGGCGTCCTGACCAGATGCCCAAGCCACCTTAACTGGCTCCTCTCGATGTGGAGGAGCAGCGGATCGACTCCGAGCCAGAACAGAATCGGTGACAAAGGTCGGCCTTGGTGGAGTCCAGCTCTCACCAGAAACAAGCCCGACTTACTGCTGGCAATGTGGACCAAGCTCTGACATCCGCTTCCTCACTGGAAGACGTGCCGGTGGGATTGAAGAGGTTTTCGAAGTACTCGGTCCACTGATTCACAACGTCTCGAGTCGAGGTCAGCAGCACACCGTCCTCACTGCAACCGTGTTGGCAGAGCTCTGCTTTCCCCTCCTGAGGCGC
The DNA here is from genome assembly GCA_006937985.1 of Aphyosemion australe. NCBI lineage: Eukaryota > Metazoa > Chordata > Actinopteri > Cyprinodontiformes > Nothobranchiidae > Aphyosemion > Aphyosemion australe. Next base: position 239,538 of record SSNS01000075.1, read on the forward strand.
TGGATGGTGGACCAGAATCTCCTCGAAGCTCTAAGTCCTGCTCCATGGTCTCACCGAACTCCTCCCATAACCGGGTTTTTGCCTCTGCGACCACCCAAGTCTCATTCTGCCTGGACCGCTGGTCCCACAGATCAAAAAGATCCAATAGGACTCCTTCTTCAGCTTGACAGCATCCGCCCGTGTCCACCAGTGGGTTCGAGGAACAGGCACAGACGACCCTGCGGCTGCAGCTCCGGTCGGCCGCCTCGACAACGGAGGCACGAAACATGGCCCACTCGGACTCATGTTCGACGTGTTGTTTACACTTGTGTTGATTGTGAAATCGTAACTCTGTGTGATGCTTGCTGCTGCCTACCTTGACCAGCTCTCCCTTGAAAAAGAGATTTTTTATCTCAGTGAGATTTTCTTCCTGGTTAAATAAATAAACCAGAAGGGTTCAGCTACTGATGATGATGAGACTGGCGCTTGTCCATCATCAGCCAGGACCGGGTCACGTAATCCTGCTGGTTTGTTCCGTTTCTGCATCACGTCTTCCTGAACTCATGTTTTCATTATTTGGTTTCAAAACCTTCACGAGGTTTTTTCAGCTGCTGCTGATCTCAAAAGAAATCTTCTGAATCAGAAAAAGGAACGAGAAACCAGAGAGGAATTTAAATGGCCTCCGTTCACATTACTGTCCTCTGTCTGCGATTCACCCTGAGGGTGTCAATAACACGAAGGACGTGTCTCTGACATCACCCCCCCCCGGCTCCTCTCCAAAACTCAATTTGCTCCTTTTCATTCAGGAATAACAATTAAGTCGTTTGTCAGGTCTGGCTGTGCAGAGACAGGTGTAGGTGAGGTTTACAAAAGGAGCCTTGAGTAAAGGCCAGAGGGGCGGGGGTCGTTAATAATGACTCGGTTCTCCTTTAGTTTCTTTATCAGGGCTGGCAGCAGAACCATCCCTCAGGCAGGAGCCTGCATCACTTCACCGTCCAAACAGAAAACTTTCTGTAACATTTTAAATGAATCATCAGAGGAAACGAATGAGGAAACTGGAACTAAGCCAGAACCAGGAGATACCTGGCTGCAGGTAATGGAGAGGCTGATGAAAGACTGATAAATGCAGGTCAGTGACCCCCCTCCCACCTCTGAGACGCTGTTGCTGGCGTTGGGGTTGCGGGGGGCGTGGTGGCTGAGGGCCGACAGACAAGCCAGGATGAGGTGGATGGCTCCGATCTCCAGGGCCATGCGGCGCAGCAGCACGCCGTCGTCCGTGGTGAGAGGAGTGCTGCTGAACAAGGCTCGGAGGACGTGGAACGGCAGCGTGGGCAGAACGTTGGCTGATGGAGACTGCAGAATGTGACCTAGGAGGACATCCAAACACACATTTGCATCAGTCGTGGACTCACTTAAACGTCACCCTTAATGAGGATCAAACTGGTAAAAATCTGCTGGGATGCTTTTTCACTGAGAAAGAAGAGGAGAGTTTTGGTTTGGAGGTTTCCTGAATCAGTTCATCTACATTTATATCTGTGAGGATGCGGCTCTGTCTAAAACTCCTCCAGAGACTGGGCAGCGTGGCGTTTTCAGACTTACTGCCCTCTCCGTCGTCCGTCACGCCCAGCACCAGGCGCAGCAGACACTGGGCGTGCTTCCTCTCCTTCAGCAGCACCTCGGCGTACCCCGGCAGGCGCAGGAAGAGGCCGAAAGCAGCCAGCGAGTGGGCGGGGATGGGAGACATGGTCTGCACTGAAGAGGAGGATGAGGAAGAGGACTGGGACTGCTGCTTGTTGACGGGAGGTGGCTCAGCAGCGACCGACTCCGGCGCCTCGTACACCAGCTCGCCCGACTGCTCGATGGTGACCCACTCAAACTGGTCGCTGTCCTTCGGCTTCTCCTGCGTGGCAGAGGGAACCACGGGAGCGCTGACCTGTGAACAGCCCGGAGAATTAAAAGCGCTCTGAGGCGAGGACAGCAGCAGCAGTAATCTGATGCTGAAGGTCACCTGCTGAATGACGTCGGGGTAGAGCATCGGCAGCCTCTCTGCGATGAGAGCCAGGCCGCCCATCCCAGCAAAGACCTGCAGCGGAGACTGGATGGGACTCGTCTCAAGCAGGGACTCATCTGTGGCGGCGTCCAGACATTCCTCGCTGGCCGCCATCGGTTCGTCCTCAGGACAGCTGTTCAGCATGTCACAGTGGTCCACTGCAACAGGAGCAACAGTTAATAAAGTTTTAAAATCGGAGCAGAAACAGCTAATAGTCCATCATCTGTTGTTTATAAACTCTTCTTATTGAAAACAAACCACCTCATCGTCAGTAAAGAGTTAAAACATCGAGTCTGGAGGACAAAAGGTCTCTGCAGAGACGCTGATGTCATCACAGCACAGATATCAAAGATGATCCGGATCCGTGAGTCTGCAGAACCAAAAGGCTAAATATAACCAGGCTGCAGCTCGGGAAGGTCGGCGGTACCACATCCGTTAGACTCCATCCCGACCAAACGTCCTTCATTCCATCATCTGACTCAGAGGATCCGACGGTCGGATACAAATCAACCCACAAACATCCTGTTGGCTCAGGCCCACGGGACCGTTTCCCTGCAGGGACAGAACCCAGGATCCAAACACTTCACCCACTGAAGGTCAACCAACTAGTTAACCAACTAATCTAAGTTGCCAGTCGTCAAAGCAAAGAGTCGAGTCCCTAAACGTGATAAAACATGGATCAGAACCGGGCCAGAGAATCTGAATCCTCCTTAAGCCAGAAAACAAAAATTAACTAAAACAACGAGGCGTTTGACCACGATGACACTAATACGATCATCGTTCCTACATGAAGACTCGTTGGTACCTTTCTCGGTGCGGAGCCTCTTGAAGGAGTCCGTTTTGGACAGACCAGGGTCGGAGATGACCTTGGATCCCAGTTTGACAGTCAGGTTGATGGACTGGTAGCCCTGTGGCAGCTTGCGGTCGTACAGGAGCGTCAGCAGCTGAGCCAGGGTCATCTCGGGGGGGAGGGGCTGACCTGGAGAGGAAAACAGCGGAGTCAGGAATGAGCTCTGGCTGCTTCCAGTCAAACATCCGTGTCTGCGCGCGGCACCTGGAAGCAGCTTGTGGTAGAGGTGGAAGACGGGAACGCTGATGGTCTTCGCAGAGGGGTCCACGCCCGACGACGCCGTCAGCTTGTCACTCATGACGCGTCCCCTTCTAGACGGGGGTCGGGGGGGTGTTGAAAGAGCCCGTTTGGACTGGGACTTCAGGCCTGAGGGCAGAAATGAACGAAGGCCCGTTTGAATCTCTGACTGTAGAACAAACATTTTGTTTCTGATTTAAAAAACCAAGAAATGGATTTTCCTGCCGTTTTCTACAGGACTGATAAGCTAACAGCTAGTCTGATTGACCCAAGAGATGGCTGCCATCTTAAAACTGACCTGAACTCCAAAACTTCACCGTAGCTTAAACTAACTTCTACTTGTTGAGTCTAAAAGGGTCCAAACTACAGAAATCGGTTCTGTTCCAAAGGGATTCTCAGGATCCGGACCTGGATTGGGTTTTATCCGAGTACCTGAGGCGACGACAACACTGTAGTTGTCCTGGAAACCGCTGTCTGCTTTCATCTTCTCCTTCTCCTCATGATTCTTCTTCTCCTTGTCCTCCTTCTGCTCGTTGATCAGCTTAGCGGTGATGCTCGGCGTGTCTGAGAGGAAACCAGAGACACGGAATCAAAGTTCATCATAAACAGACGGGAAGACGTCTCACACCTGATCCTTTACTAGCATCAGGGTTTCCATCAGCTGTTCAAGGTCTCCAGAGGGGAGCCATTAATCAGGAACACAGCCTGCTACAGCCAACAGCTCGCAGCATCGCCACGGCGACCTCCATGACCGGCGGCGACCAGAGGATGAAATGACTGAACATCAGGGCGATAATTAAACCTGCAGCTCTAACGGGTCAAAGAAGGTTTTATGGTTCATAATTAATCAACTCTTAATTAAAAGAAGCATCAGCCGGCCTTCATCAGCGGTTCACCGAGACGTCAACGCAAAAACCTGTTAGTCTAAATAACATTTACAACAGGTCGTCAGAACAATGAACCTGAGGATCTCGGGCCACTCGAACACCTGGTCCAGGTCCTGGTCCTGGACCTGGACCAGGACCTGGACCAGCTGAAGGCTCAGACGAGTTCCAGTCTTTTCTGCTGCTCCCAAACAGACGTTAGAAAGACGTCCTTCCTGGAAAACGTGTCGTTTCCTCAGCTTTTGACTACCACAAGTTTGATTTGTAACTTGATGTGTTGCTTTGACTTTGCATTTTTAAATAATTTACCGTTTTCACCTTGAACGTATTTTATACCTTTTACGTTCAGTGTCTCTTTGCTGCTTTCTACGTCCTTTATTAATAAAGTTTTGTGTCTTGGCTAGTGCAGGCCACACCTGTAACACGCTGCACCTGTAAGCTAGCGTCCCACCTGTAACACACTGCACCTGTAAGCTAGCGACACACCTGTAACACGCTGCACCTGTAAGCTAGCATCACACACCTGTAACACACTGCACCTGTAAGCTAGCGACACACCTGTAACACGCTGTACCTGTAAGCTAGCAACACACCTGTAACACGCTGCACCTGTAAGCTAGCAACACACCTGTAACACGCTGCACCTGTAAGCTAGCAACACACCTGTAACACGCTGCACCTGTAAGCTAGCGACACACCTGTAACACGCTGCACCTGTAAGCTAGCGACACACATGTAACACACTGCACCTGTAAGCTAGCAACACACATGTAACACGCTGCACCTGTAAGCTAGCGACACACCTGTAACACACTGCACCTGTAAGCTAGTGACACACACCTGAAACGCGGTCCAGAACTTCAGCCAGTGAGGTGGAGATGGGCAGGTGGAGGGTGCGGTACTTGTGGCCCGCACCGTACATGGGGTGCTGGATCATGTGACTGGTGGCGTTGATGCGTCCTTTATACAACTGAGAAAACAGAAGTGATCATGAGGACAGGTGTCTGCAGCAGGTGGCTGGAATGTGAAGCACAGAGAGCTTTTTAATACCTGAATCAACTAAAAACAGCTAAATGTTCAACGAGCAGCTGTTTTGCTGTGGAGCTAACGGTTAGTACTTTATTATATGATAATGAAGCAGCAGCTTGATGTATTTTTACGGCATTAAGGTGCTTTTCTGAATCATTTTCTACATAAAAAGGAATAAATGTTCTGCGTTTTTCTGAAAGAGTTGCTTCATGTTTAGAACTATATGGTTCATTCATTTATTCTTTTTTAGCAAACAAGTTAAAAGTTACTTATTTTGGAGTCAAACTGGTTTGAGAGTCACCGACCTGGAGCCCGGTTAAAGGACATTAGAAAGTCACAGATGTGTCTGAAGGACTGGATGTGAAGGAGGAAACGGATTCATGTTACCATGCTGCCCCCTTCTGGTCAAAGCCCAACACAACATCAGTCACCTTAACCCACGTTAACCCTTTCCACCCGCCCACTACGCTGGAGGAAGCTAACAGGGTGGGGGGTGTACCAACCGGACAGGGAGACTGGAGGAAGACCGTGACCTTCTCGTCTTCCAGCATGAGCTGCAGGAAAAGTCTTCGAATGAATCCTGAGATGTTCCTGGAGATGGGGACGTTCCCCCGCTGAGGAGCGGACTGGAAGAGTTCACAGAGAACCTGCAGCCAGAAAAGACCAACTCAGAAAAACTAAAGATAATCAGCTGTTAATGAAAACATTCACTAGTGTTAAAACCACTTTTAGATCCAGAAAACCACCAAACTTTGGGGTTTCCCCCCATTTTACCCTAATATAAATGAACGTCTCAGACTCTAAAAGTGGTGAAATGACGCTGACCTGAGCCATGAGCCGCTGGTTGTTAGGATGACACGAGATGCACTGGAGGAAAAAGGCCACGGTGGCGTTCTCCAGAGCCGTCCTCTGCTGTGTGGTGAGGCCTCCTGTGTCTCCTGAAGTCAGCAGGGAGAAGCGAGAGCCTGAAGGCTGGTTCTGGGGGGGAGGGGGGCCAGCAGCAGATCCGGCTCCCAGTGGCTGACCAGCACTGGTGCTGGCGCTGGAGTGGCACAGCAGGAAGAGCAGCGCCGTCCACAGAGGGTAGACCTCCGGTCCTCCCAGCCAGTCCTTCATCGTGTGACTGTTTCCCACTTCTGTGAGGAACTGGAGCACCGGAGCGGCCAGCTCTGCAGCCAGAGGAGGCCGGCACTGGGAGGAGGGCGAGTGGTAGTGGTGGTGGGGGTGCCGCCTCTCCGTCTGGGCGGCAGGCAGAGGAAGGTCGGCGCTGACCAGGAGGCCAACGCAGAACTGAACCAGGCTGCGGACCAGCAGGGAGGGCAGGCCCGAGTCCAGCAGCTGCTCTATCGCTCCGGGAGACTGGGAAGCAGCAGCCAGGGTGGTCAGCTGAGACTCCGACAGATTAACCGGAGGTCTGGCGTGCTTGGAGTCATCTGTGAGTCCCGCAGCGTTGGCGTTAGCGTCGTGCTGCTTTTTGCCATCGTCCGTCATGGCGAGGCGGCGCTGCTGTGCCTGAGAGTGCGTGGCGCTGGGCGCTGAGACGATCCCCATCCAGGACATGAGCAGGGCGAAGTAGCTGGGGTGGATGTGACACATGGAACACAATAAGCTGTCCACGGCCTTCTTCAGGACGATGTTACACGGCAGCGACATGGACCAGCCGTACAGCAGCCTGGAGGAAACAGCAGAATCAGTACGTGTGACAGACAGGAATTATGGGTAATGCTGCTCCCATGACTGACTCAAAGAGCTCTCTGTTGAGGAGAGCCGGGAGGTCGTAGTCCACGGGTAGCTCGTAGCTGTGCCACAAGATGGCCGCCACGCAGTGGAGGTGGGAAGGAGACGGCATCAGGAGGCCGTACTCCCTCGAGGAGGAAGAGGAGGAGCCAGCACCGGCGTATCCCATCGGAACACTCAGTTTATGAGCCGCCACTCGAGAGGAGTCATGGACCCACTGCAGAAGGGCCTGGATCCTGGAAGGTCAAAGGTCAGAACAAGCATGAATAACCTCCTCACAGGGTTATTATGATTAAACCCGCTGCTATCGTACCGATCTTTGGTCCCAGAATCCTGTGTGGTCCCCAGCTGATACAGGATATCGATGGTGGAGTCGGAGGAGAGGCCGTTCAGCCTCCCGAACAGCAGAGGGCTGTTCAAGTCTTAGAGACAAAGATTAAAACCAGTCAAAACGGTTATTTTTCTCTGGATCTGGGATTCCTCCTAGTCCCAGTCTAACCTGGATGTTTGTTACAGGTCAGAGGATAATCGCTTGGTCGTGCAACGAAACGATGAAGAGTAACACAAAAACACTAAAGACAAATATCGCTGATGAATAAAATAAACATTAACCAAACGTAACCACGTTCTGCTGCTCTAACCAATCAGAGCCCACTGCTATGACATCATCAGCACCGGAGTTGATCTTACATCACAACAAAAAATAAGCTATAGAATTATTTATGGGATTTTTAAGAAGAGAGAGAGCTTTGCACGTAGGAAACAGACAGTCTCTGGTGTGTTTGGGGTCTAGTCGGGTCCAGGTCTAGCGTGTTTGGGGTCTAGTCGGGTCCAGGTCTGGCGTGTTTGGAGTCTAGTCGGGTCTCTGGCGTGTTTGGAGTCTAGTCGGGTCTCTGGCGTGTTTGGAGTCTAGTCGGGTCCAGGTCTGGTGTGTTTGGGGTCTAGTCGGGTCCAGGTCTAGCGTGTTTGGGGTCTAGTCAGGTCAGGGTCTGGCGTGTTTGGGGTCTAGTCGGGTCCAGGTCTGGCGTGTTTGGGGTCTAGTCAGGTCAGGGTCTAGCGTGTTTGGGGTCTAGTCGGGTCCAGGTCTGGTATGTTTGGGGTCTAGTCGGGTCCAGGTCTGGCGTGTTTGGGATCTAGTCGGGTCTCTGGTGTGTTTGGGGTCTAGTCGGGTCAGGGTCTGGTATGTTTGGGGTCTAGTCGGGTCAGGGTCTAGCGTGTTTGGGGTCTAGTCGGGTCAGGGTCTGGTGTGTTTGGGGTCTAGTCGGGTCCAGGTCTGGTGTGTTTGGTGTCTAGTCGAGTCAGGGTCTGGCGTGTTTGGGGTCTAGTCGAGTCAGGGTCTGGCGTGTTTGGGGTCTAGTCGAGTCAGGGTCTGGTGTGTTTGGGGTCTAGTCGAGTCAGGGTCTGGTGTGTTTGGGGTCTAGTCGGGTCAGGGTCTGGTGTGTTTGGGGTCTAGTCGGGTCAGGGTCTGGCGTGTTTGGGGTCTAGTCGGGTCTCTGGTGTGTTTGGGGTCTAGTCGAGTCAGGGTCTGGTGTGTTTGGGGTCTAGTCGGGTCAGGGTCTGGTGTGTTTGGGGTCTAGTCGGGTCAGGGTCTGGCGTGTTTGGGGTCTAGTCGGGTCTCTGGGTGTTTGGGGTCTAGTCGAGGTCAGGGTCTGGTGTGTTTGGGGTCTAGTCGGGTCAGGGTCTGGTGTGTTTGGGGTCTAGTCGAGTCAGGGTCTGGTGTGTTTGGGGTCTAGTCGGGTCAGGGTCTGGTGTGTTTGGGGTCTAGTCGGGTCAGGGTCTGGTGTGTTTGGGGTCTAGTCGGGTCTCTGGTGTGTTTGGGGTCTAGTCGGGTCTCTGGTGTGTTTGGGGTCTAGTCGGGTCAGGGTCTGGTGTGTTTGGGGTCTAGTCGGGTCCAGGTCTGGCGTGTTTGGGGTCTAGTCGGGTTCAGGTCTGGTGTGTTTCTCTGTGTGACTCACTAGCCGGGTCGGTACCAGAAGCAGCACAGTTCCTCAGCAGAATGTCGATGAGCTTCAGCCCGATTCTTGTGGACTGGAGGCCGATCTTGACCAGCACAGCCTCGATGTTGGGGGAATGCATGCCACAGTACGGCGACATGAGCAGCGCGGCGCAGGTCTGCAGCAGGTTGGCTGTGGGGGCAGCAGCGCTGGCCATCATGGCCTCAAGGTCACCGACGTGGGTGAGGCAGTGGTGGAGGAGACGAAGCCACCCAATGCTGCAGGTGGAGGAGGAGGTCAAAACACCAGCATACCTTCCACAGACAATCAGGAGGCAGTTTGGGTACCTGGTCTTAGAAACTTGGTCCTCAGAGGGCAGGAAGGGGTTGTTGACGGTTGCAGAGGAGGTGTTCCCGAACGCCGTCAGACCCAGGAGTTTGATCTGAGAGAGACCCAGAGTGCTGGCGTCTCTAGGGCGGTGCAGCCTCAGGCAGACAGCAGACGCCACCTCCGCTTTCACCAGCTGGATCTTTATGTACGTTAAGCCGCTGGTGATGACAGGCGTGGAGAGCGGCAGCATGTTCACTCCGTCTGCGCTGATCTCCACCGACACGGAGGACGGGCAGGCTGGGGGGCAGCAGGGAGGAAACGTGGTATCAGAGATGGAGAAGCTTTTATCTGAGAGACAAAAACCAGAGCTACTTACTGGCTAGAGAAGCCAGGTGAGGCTGGATGTGGACCTCTTTCAGCAGCACCGCAGCTGGAAGGTGGATGGTCAGGTCACACCACGCCTCCTCTGGCAGGAAGATGTAGGACCAGGCTGCTGAGCGGGCACGGCGATGAGGGGGAGTGGCCTGGAGGAGAACCTCTGCTGGCTGCGCCGTGGGACTGCTGGAGGTGATGGTACCTGAGGAGGAACTCACTGATTAGAGGGGGAGGCTGCAGACTCGAAAACAAACTTCAAAGATCCTAAAAGCACCTAAAGGAGCAAAGTTGTGGAGTCCTTCTGCATTGTCCGGCTCCGAGGTCATCACTCTGGATTTAGGACTCCCGTCTGCCGTCTTTCCAGGACCTGAATCCAAGAACTTCATGATGGTGGACACCATGCTCCGTGCTGTGTTTACAATGGCTCTGGTGCTCGTCACCATGTTGTTACAGATCAACTGCACACCACCTGAAAACGGACAAAAAGAAACGATCATTATCCTCCAGGAGGGGGAATGTCACCCTTCATCTGATCCCGACACAAACTAAACCGTAACAAGCTGTTTTCATCGTCTGGAGCTCCTCATGAGAGAAACAGCAGCTTCACCACCAGAGACATGGCGTGTTTTATTCACCCACCCATGTCATGGAAGGCCTTCAGGGCCTCGCTGGTGTCCAACACTCGGAGGATGAACCACAGGAGCGGCTCCGACAGCTGGCAGGTAGAGAGAGACCCCTGAAGGTCAGAGTAACAACATCAGTCTGAGCTCCAGCGTTCCTGCTGAAGGTGAAGGGAAGGAGGCGTTTACCTGTCGACCCATGTAGCCACAGGCCATGTAGGTGAGGATGGGCTGCAGCATGACCTGCACCGAGCTGGCCCTCTTACTCAGAGTGGTGAGGATGGTGAAGAGGCCGTCCCCCACGGAGATGGCATCCAGCCCGCCGTGGAAGTTCTCGTGTTTGGTGAGGTGGAGACCACTGGCTCCTGGAGAACAGACACGCGTTAGCATGCAGAGGTCAGGGATTCCACCTCCTAACGTTAATCAGCTGATGAATCTGAACACGTCTCACCAATGATCATAGCCATGGCGCTGCTGTTGCACTGACCCAGAGCTGATAAGATCTGGCTCATGATCTGCTGATTGGCCAGCACCAGGTCGGCCACACCTGCAGCAGGACCGTGACTGGAGGTGGATCCTCCGGCCAAGCTCTCTTTGCTGCCGCAGACCTTCTCCTCGTCCGACACGCTGCTGTCAGCCGCTCCGCTGCCGACTGGCGGCAGGCGTCCGCTGAACTCCCGGTCTCCGGACAGAGGCAGCTGCACCAGCACGTTCACCAGCTTCAGGAGGTTGAACATCAGCTGGTCGCGGGTGGTTTCTCCACAGACAGCTTTTGCATCTCCTGGACGAATGATGTTAGCAAACAGACCCCCGAAGCAGGCCCGGGCGCCCACCGAGCTGTCCGAGCCGCTGCGGGAAACCACTTTGTCCGAACAGGTGATGTAGTGGTGAACCAAGAAGGTGATGGACTCGATGACGGAGGAGATGGTGGCCACCGACACCACCTCAAAGTTCTGCTCTAGAGTGAACTCCAGCAGCTTCACCTGAGCGTCCAGCGGACCCTGGCCTGACTGGAACGGACCCCTGATGGATCAGAAGCAATCGTTAGTTCTCTCATCACCCCCGCTGTCCAGCTGCAAGAAGCTCCCACGTGAGACCTCACCTCTCGCTAGACAGGATGTGCATGAGTTTGAGCAGAAACTCGCTGAACATCTGGGGACAGGTGGAGGACAGGTGGACCTGCAGGCGGGTCAGGAACTCGTGCATGGCCTGGGTGGCGGTGGGCCCCACCTGGGAGCTGTGCTGGCTCATGCCGTTGGTGTTGCTGCTGGACAGGAAGCGCACCAGCACATGGAGCAGGTTGGAGTCGGACACCATCTGCTGGGCGGAGCTTTCCTGAGAACTCATCCCACTGCTGGATGCTGCAAGTTCAAAACAGGTTTCATACGAGTGCATCCACGCCACAAGGTTAGGATTATTAATCCTGACAAATGTTTTAATCCACAGCAGCTTTTGGTGTTTGGGCCTAACTAGGGTTCTGACTCGGACCTAAAGTCTCAGCCGTCCTTACCACACGCTGGCATGTTGGTCATCAGAGTGAGGGAGTGCAGCACCAGACACCACGTCCTTAAGGAGGTGTTGGGGTACCACGCCAGCACCGACAGGAAGCTGCTGATGGATGCTGAACCACACACACAGACAGGAATGAGAACTACATGAAGCACCTGACGGAGTGACCAGACGCTCGTCGGAAGCTCCTACCCTGGTTGAGCGGGATGGTCGGCACTCGGCTGGCGTTGAACAGAAAGATCTCTGAGCCGCTCTCCTCGCTGCTGCCAGAACACGTGTTGAGGCTGAGCGTCAGCCACAGCTGCAGCAACGACTCCAGCTGGAGAGCAGAAAAGGTCCTGGTTTAAATATTTACTTCTGCTCACCTGGTCTACGTAAACAAACGGGTATGTTTATGCTCCATCTGTTAAGACTCAGTCAGAACTGGGTGAGGTGGAGCACACCTGGACATGGTGGACCTGCAGCATGGAGAACAGCTTGTTGAAGCAGGCACTCAGAATGGGGATGGAGGAGGGCTGGCCCATCAGGCTGCCAACGGGAGGAGAGCCTCCGCCGTGGAGAGCTCGGAGCAGCGAGTCGTCGGTCCCGTTAGAGGGCTGGCTCACTGGAAACCACAGAAGGTGATGATGGAGTCACTATACTGGAGAGCGGTCCCACAGCTGGGAGCTTAATTCCACCATGGATCAGTGAACAGTGATGTTTAAGATAAACCACAGCAGCAGGGAGGGGTCTGGGTAAAAAGCTGTTTCCTAACGGGCACCAGCGCCCCCTACAGGCAGCACCTCCACACTCACCTGTGGACGACGTAGAACCGAGCGCCTGCAGGATGGAGTCGGCCTGAAGAGTCGCCATCATTTTGAGCATCAGCTCAGCCTGCTGCTCCAGACCCACTTCCAGTCGGGCGTCCAGCGCTGTGAAACAGGAAACGGGTCAGATCTGGTGAGCGGCGTCAGAAACGTCAGCTAAAGGCTGATCTGGAGTCTGTTCTCACCCTGAGACACGGAGACGGACAGACTCTGAGAGCCAGGCTTCTCCACGGCGACCGACGGTTTGGAAACTGGGATCCCGACGCCTCCGATGTACGGGTTGTATCCGTACGTGCCGTAGTCTGCTCCCCAGTAGTCATACCAGGTGCTGCTGATAGGCTGGAAGAAACAAAACAGGTGTGATTTACCAGCAGCTTGAATTTCTAGATTATTTTGTTTAACTTCCAGCTGAATCCCTTACGGCGTTTATATCTGTCCGTTTCTGATGAACACCTGAGATTATTTCAATATGCATGGAAGAATTCCCAGTTCTCCCATTTTAACCCCTAAAAATGGGGATAGTCGTGTTTATCCCATGAAGACAATGAGCCATAACATTATGACCATCTTTTGCCTCTAAAACAGAAGGTGGGCTGTGGGATCTGGCTCCAGGCAGTCAGCAGCAGACCCTTTGGGTCCTGGAAGAGGAGAGGTGGGCTTCCATGAGATCTGGAGAACCTGGAGGCCAGATCTGCATCTGAACACGTTTGCATGGAGGTGGACTCTCAGGTGTTTAACCCAGGAACCGTTTCAGGTAGCTGCACGTTAAGGTGCAGATGAACCACAGGACTGAATGTTTCAGAGCTTCACGCTGCCCTCACCAGCTCATCGTCTCCTTCCCACAATGCACCCTGACACACAACCACCCACATGATGAAATATGATTCATCAGAAGAGGCTGCGCCTTTAATCCAGACACTCGCACACCTTCTCCAGATGATTCCAGAGGTGGACACAGACCAGTCTGGACACCCTGACTCAAACTGGGACACCTCGTGTCTTCTGACATCTTCCCATTAGAACCTGTATCACTTCTAGATGCCTCAGTGAGGATCAGCTTGTCTGCTCATCTCCAGTTCACTGGTTGGGCTCATTTGAACCACGTTTAGTAAGTTCTAAGCAGTGCAGACTGAAAACATCCCATGGAGACATGTGCACCATCCTCATCCTCACCACTGAAGCCCGTTGAATTTGAGTGTTTCCTGTTTGGTTCAGCTTCCAAAAACTGCCGGGCTCCATGGTAACAAGACAAAAGTGGTCATAATGTTATGGCTGACTGACGGTCTGCCTTTGGCCCCTTTAGACTGTAGATGAGCCCAAAGGGTCTTGATGAACAACAGGTCCAGGATCAGCTAACCTTAAACACTTTGGCGGCGAGCGGATCTTTCTCCAAATCGATGTCTAGAGGATCGATGTCCACGTCCATCAGGTCCTGCAGCAGGTCAAAGTCCAGGTCTTTGTCTTTTTCTAAAGACGACAGAGGTGGAGCACCTGTGGAGGATAAAAACAGGTTTATGTTGCTTAGCGACAAAACCAAACACATCCAAGCAAAGAGAGACGGCTAACTCAAAATATCTGTAAAGCATACTGGGAACACTGGTTTATGGGTAAAAAACCCTGCAGACACCGATATCCATCAGCAGGTGGCACAGTTGAGCCGTTTAGTGTTTATCTCCATAATTATTTAGTTTTAACAATAAAAAAGATTTTTGTAAATTCAGATGGTTTCAAACACATTCAGACGACATCTGATTAAACTTCAGCTTCACAGAAACGGAGCGATGACGGAGCAGCCGGAGCCCGGACGTTCAGACCGGACGTCTTTAAGGTCAAGTAAGAGAGTTGGTCATGACTGAAACATGTGCCTTGTATGCCAGCGGTGTGTTTTGCCCTCATTCTGCCACTTTTAATTCTGCAGATTTCTTAAACACCAAAGACGAGTGTGATTTCACGCTTTAAGAGGAGCGGACCTGTTATCTGGAAGGCAAGATAAAAACGTGAGAAACTCATTTCTGCTGATATCGTCGTTTCTGTTCTGAAATCACCAACATGGCCGACACCAAAACCAGCAGAGAGAGCATAAGAACACGATGCAGCAACATTTCTCTCCTGATTCATGCAAACTGAATAAAAACATGCACACGCTAAATGAAAGTGGAAAAAAACACCAAAGGTTCCACGGGTCGAAACCAACAAAAGCAGCAAGATAACCGTAAAAAATAATGTATCACAATAAAAGCTGAAGGAATGAACCCAAACAGGTATTCTGTCTGAGTTTCGATCAGCTGTGTGGAAACGGAGCGGACTACCCACGCACTTTGGAACACTGAAGAGCTCCCTGCAGTACCTGCGATGACATCAGGCACCAGAGCTTCATCGATGCTCTCCACCAGCGGGATGGAGGACGGCTGGACTAGAGAGTCGTCGGAATCGGCTGCAGCCGAGGAGGACGACGCTCCGACCTCGTCACCTACGACCACCACCTCGTCCATGGCGTCCAGAGAGCTCGGAGACAGCAGCTCACCTGGAACAGCCAGAGCAAAAACAAAGTGTGAAGTTTACTAATGCATTATTAATCCTCTCAACCAGACGTATGAGAGACAAATCTAGTTTTTTATCTGACCTTATTAACCTAAAAATAAGAATTTAATTAAATGACCTGTTACAGCCTCAGACGAAGGTTCAGAGGAGCTCCAGAAGCAGAAAACCAACATTTCCCTCCTAAAACACCAGAATTAGTTATCGCACACACCTGCCAGGATGTCCTGCAGCATGCAGGTGAGGGAGTATTGAGCCCAAGCTCCCCCCCAGGAGATGTCTCCACGATTAAAGTCCGTCCCCACCAGCAGCAGCAGGAGGCGCTCCAGCTGCTGCTCAGACACCGCCTCGCACAGATGGATGGTGGGTCGTGTCGCGTTGGCGATTCTAGCGAGCACCTGGACGTGGAGAATAACCATGAGTGCGTTTCTGCGTGTCCGTTGGATTTGGACACGCGTGTTCCAGACAGCGAGTACCTTGCAGACGAATAGCAGCAGGTCGGCGTGGCAGGTGAAGTCCATGGAGAGCAGGAAGAGGGCGAGCTTCTGCACCACGGAGATGCAGCGCTCGTGGGAGAGGGTGAAGGGCAAAGGCTCCACTTCTGGGGCTTCTTTGGCTGTTGTGGACTCTGCGTCCAACGTGGAGCGAGGCCATTCGGCGGTCCGCCGCAGACGGATCAGGTCTTTAAAGTGCTGCGGAGGAGAGGGAGGAGTCAGCACACTAAACTGATGTTTCAGCATCTCACTAGAGTTTTACAGCCTGGAACTCTGCACCTTTCTGTTTGAGCGGAGACTTTAAGCATCTCCAAAATGCTGTTTTCTTTCAAACGAACTCCCAGAAGAGCACAGACCTCCAGACCATAAACCCGATGAGCTGTGTGTGGCGCGGGGCTCACCTTGGACGTGGCTTGCTTGAGCTTGGCCTGTTCCACCAGCAGTTTGTAGGAAGAGCCTTTGTTACTCTGGATCTTCTCCTTCTCTATCTGCTCAACCAAAGCTTTCTGTTTTGCTTTCAATAGATTTAACTGCTACGATAAAAAAGGCACTATTAAAATCTAAACACTAGAAACGCACGTCAGGCTAATCTGCTGTCTGAGAATCTCAAACACAACGAGTCACTGGACATGTTCCACGAGTTACTCTAGAGTCATTCATTAATGAACCTGAAGGGGGCGGGGCTTGGACTGAGAGACATTTACCTGCTTGTGGTGGACGAGCTGCTTGCGGAGCTTGCGTGAGTAGAGCCGGTCCAGGCTGCTGCTGCCTTTAGCGGACCTGCTGGGGTTCTGAGACTGAAGGCTGTTGTTGATGAAACTCCACTGGATCCCTGGAAAACCAACAGGGTCAATAAAAACGGACTTGTTTCTGAGCCGTCGTCTCTTATTAAAGGATTTATGAAGAACAGAAACATCCTTTATCTTCTAACAGCAGCAAAGATAAAAATATTAAATAAAAAACTGAAGCAGACGGGATGCAGAGACGGTTACCGAGTCTAACAGCTGCTGGGAGGAAGCACCAAACATAACGGGACCTGGTGAACGTTCACGAACACAAGATCTGATATTCTGTTCATCAGCACGTTAAAGGGACAGTTTGGCTTGCTTTTAGCACCCCCTAGTGTCCGTTAGTGAAACTAAAGGTAAACTTCTCTCCTGGCTGTGCGTTGGTCTTTTTAACACCTTAATCTAACAGCTGAAACGTCTCCTCAGCCTTCATTAGTGTCTACAGGAGCGGTTCATCACTAAATCAAACACATCAGCTGTGTTCATGATCTAAAACATGCAGGAAACATGCTGGAAGCAGACTGCAGCACCAGGTAGGTCAGCTCCACTTTACTAAGTCCAACAGGGACCGGACCGCCACTCTGATGTTGCAAGTGTGGTATTCTGGCCACAGAGGGCGGTGGGGCTCTGAGTGACATCATTAACCCTGTAAAGGGTCATTTTAGCACAAACTGGGTTACCTGTTACAGGTCTCTCCCTCTCCTTCCCTCCAAGGTTCTTCTTGTTCCCAGAAGCTTCGTCTTCTATACTGGCCACGTAGTCCAACAGTCTGGAAACCAGCATCACCACCCAGCTGATCATAGGAATGTCCAGAATACCTGGAAGGCAAACAAACCCTCCTGCTGTAGGTACATGAATGCCACCCCCCGCCCCCACTGTGAAGGTAGACTCTACCTTCAGTCCTGCGTTGGGACACGGCTTGTGGCTGCTGCAGCGGAGACAGCAGACTGTCCAGGAGGTTTAGGAGCCCCTCCAGCACGCCGCTGTTACTCAGAGATCTTTGGCCGATGCAGGACAGAAGCATGAAGACCCTGGAGAGGACAGGAAGTACCGGAGGGACCGTTACCAGCCGCTAACAGCATCAACATGAAGGTCAGATTTATCGCAGCGAGCTACGGGATCTGGAGACCGGGGCTTAAACCTCCCAGAGCACCTCTAGCGCGAGTTTTACGTCTACGTGGTGATGGTCGACACCAACGTGAGTGATTACTTCACTTCCTTGTCCCAGAAAACTAAATGTGTTTGAGTTAAAACACATCTGAGTTTCACTTTTAAAATTCAAGTTCAAGCACTTTCAAGGATTTCAAGCACCCATAAGAATCCAGCAGAGACGGGTCTAGATGCTACGCTGCTGCTGTAAAGTTCTGACGACACAACAAGCTGAAGGTTTGTGATTCCTACAACCTGATCGTGTTATCCGTGTCGGAGTCGTTACTCTACCTGTCCTGGGGGAAAATGAGCAGCTGTTCGGAGTTGTAGAGTTCCTGCAGAACGTTGGAGAGGAACTGGCCCCACCAGCGTTCTCCTCCACAGAGCTGCACCAGCAGCAGGCCGGCGTGAAGGCGGATTTTAGGGGTCCCGCTGATGCAAAGGTGCTTAAAAAGCTCCTCACAGGCTTGAGCATGAAAGGTACTCTGGAGCACCGAGGGCACCGAGGGTCCTGACAACAAAAACAGAATCAACCAAACTCAAACAAACGAGGAAAAACCCGTCCACGTTCCAGGAGATCCAGCCGGGTCTCACCGTTGTTGGAGTGCAGCAGGCTGAGCAGCGTGTCCAGCAGGTAGCGGATGATGGTCCTCAGCTGCTCTGTGGAGGAGTTATGGACCAGCTCCTGAGCCTCCGGGTCGCCCACTGTCGGCAGCGACTTGCGGCTGGCGCCCAGCGACACGCGCAGCCGCTGGACGGCGTGGTGAGCCAGGTTCAGCTGCAGCTGCAGCTGGATGCAGTCCTGGTAGGCCGAGAACACACGCTGGTCCTCCTCCACCACCTTGTCTGGCTTTCGTAGGAAGTACTGGGCGTTGTTGGCGCTGTTGAGAGGCGGCAAGTCGATGTTCTGAAGAAGCGTTTCCAACCGGTGGCACGCTAGATTGTACCTGAAGGACAAGAACAGAAGAAAAATCATTCAGTTAAACTCCTGCAGGAACCTGGAGAGTTTAGAGAGCAAGTTCTGAGACCTTTATCCCGTTAAAGACTCACACATCATCATGGTTAGTCACGATGAAAGCAGGAAGAAGATCAGCTCTCTGCTGTCTCACCTGCACTGGATGTCCTCCTGTAGAGCCACCATCATGGTCAGGTGTTGGTCCACGTCTGGCTGACTAGCAGCTTCACTCTCTCCTCTCAGAGGATCATGCATGAGTTTCAGTTCGCTCTCCCATGGGAGGATGTAGGTGTGGCCGTAGTAGAAGCCCAGGGGAATCTTGGCTCGTGCGCTGGTGCTGCCGTAGCGCCCGATCACCGTAATCTGAGGGAGCAGATGGAACGTCGCTGTGGAGAACGGAACTCTAACCAGGTGACTAACGCGCCGCATGGACTGACCTTCATGAACCTGCACACAGGCGGTGGCAGCAAGTCGTGCAGGATGAGTGAGTGGGTGCTGATGTCGGTGGCCACCACCAGCCGGCGGCCGTCCACCTCCTCGCCCAGCGTCCAGATGTCTATGGACAGAGAGGCCAGGTCTCCACAGGTCGGGATCAGAGCGTCCGTCAGCAGCACGGGCCGGCCGAAGTCCAGAGTGACGAAGCGACGAGCTCCTTGGAACAAAACCACAGGAGAAGTCTACAACCAGCAGTGGTGTTAGGAGTTACATCAGAGCTGCATCTCTAAACCGAGCCTTCCTGCAGGAATCATCTGCTCCTGAATGTGGCCAAGATGAAGGAGAAGGTGCCGGACTTCAGATCCCTAACCCTACAAACATCTGGGTGTGTTTCCGGCACACCGACACTGATGCTGTCTACAAGAGGGAGAAGGTCAGACTCTGCTCTCTGCTGCAGAGGGAGCAGCATCAGCACCAGAGAGGCCTAGAGACTCTTTAATACGGCTGGAAAAACCGTTAAATAGACCCGTTAGACAGAACCCCCACCCGATAGGGAGCGCTCTGTCTGAAGGACAAACCGGTTCTCTGCTAACTTTGAAGCACCTCGTGATTTTTATCTTGAGAGGCGCTATATAAAAGATTGTTTCTTCTTCTTCTAACTCTGGAAACTCCTAACAAACCTGCGTTCCTCATGGAAACAAGCAGGCATCCATCCACCTACATGAGGAATATTCCAACATGCCGTACCTGAATGCATGCGCTCTATGATGATGGACTGGTGCGGAGGAGGCTGCAGGAAGTGGGATGCCTGGGAGATGGCCAGAGCCAGACCGCTGCCCACGGGGCTCTGGGAGTAAAAACACGTGTGATCAGGTTTCAGATAAAAGGTACAGAAATAAATGATGGCTGGTGCCCCCCCGCCTCACCGGTTTGGCTTTCTGTGCGTTCTTGTGTGCAGCCAGGTTGACGGGTCCAGAGTCCATCATGGAGCCGGGAAACAGGTGCGCCAGCTCTGAGCTGAAGGCAGCAGACACCGCCTCGTTGGGCGGAGTGAGAGGAGGTGTCATGAAGAGGGGCGTGGTTTTAGGAGTGGGTGGGATGACATCAGAGGGGTGGATGAAGAAGCCCGGAGCGGACGAGGGGTTTGAAGGCACAGAGTTGTGGATGGGTCCGACTCCAGAGGCAACAGCAGCTGCTGCAGAGGTGGTCTGGTGCAGTTTGGCCTCCAGCTTTGCTTTCTGGTCACGGAACAAAGAGACGAAAACGATTCGAGACGAAGATTCGTGGGAGAGATTTTACACCAGGAAACAAAAACACTGAAAATACAGTAAGATTCAAGCATTTTCAAGGATTTCAAACACTTGTAGGAACCGTGTACTTTCATCTTTTTATCCGTTCCTCGACACGGTTTAACGTATCAGACCACATCTGGAACATCTGTAAAGATCAGCAGCCTGCTTGGGACCAGCTGATGTTTGTGGTAAAATCCCCAAAACGAGGGTTAAATTTAGCTGAAGGAGCATTTTCACCTGCTGCTGCAGCTTCAGCAGCTGCTGCTGCTTCTCCTGCAGGACCTGCAGCTGCTGCTCCGCTGACACCATGGCGTGGGACAGCGACTGAAGAGCCACCTGAGCAGCAGAACTCAGGGCGGTTGAAGCTTCTCCGACCGTCCCCGTGGACAGGCCGCCCACGGTCGGGGTCACTCCAAACGTACTCACTGGGTTCAGAATGTTAGAACAAGCTCAGAAGTCAGCTAGAAGCCATCATTAGAGTTACTCCTACATAAATAGGTGTTACCAGTGAACATGCTGGCATCGTCCCGCTCCACCCGAGTGCCGTCACTGGTGGAGATACAAGTAAAGTGCAAAGGCTCCACCTCCAGCAGTCCAGTCAGAGCGGTGAAGCTGCCCTCTGCTGCTGCACAGCTGCTCACTTTCCCGTTTCCTGCAAAACACCCAGAACTTCCCCTCAGTATCGCCACGGTAACCATGTCTGTCAGCTGCTGCTTAAACTCGGAGGCGGCCATCTTTACCAGTAAGAACAGACGTTTTTCAATCACAGAATGGATATAAAAACAAACTGAGGTCATTTAGAGCGGAGCCGTGTGCAAACAGCCGCTCCTACCTGAGAGGATGTCCGACAGGTCGATCTCGTCGGACTGGACTCCGATGCTGCTGTTGAAGGCATTTTTACAGGAAGAACCACTGACCTCCAGGTCAAAGAGCACGGGGTCAAACGGAGAGCTGTACAGACCGTACCTGGGAACAGAGGTGTAAGCTAAAACTAGACACTTTCACTTCGTTAGGAGCGGCTCAACAGAATCAACACGTACCGAGTTTGCAGCAGCGCCTCCAGTGGCGTGAGGCGGTCCTGCAGCTGGCGAGAGATGGTGGTGAGCAGGGAGGCGCACGATGTGCTACAGCCTGCCAGGTCCTCCTCCTTCACGTAGTTTAGCAACACAAAGTACCAGAACACAGAACCTAGGAGCAGACCGGTTAGAACATGGAGATGAAAGGGTTCCCCACAGGGAGGGGCTGCTCGATGCTCTCTGAGGGTTACTCACCACCTGTCGCTGCTGCAGGTAAGTAAGGCATGTTATCTAGCAGAGCCTTCAGAAGGCTCATACCAAAACCCTGTTGACTTTGGTCTCCTTTTCCATTGCTACAAAAAAACAACAACAACAACATTGTGACCTTTAATGCTGACATGAAAGATAGACAGAATGAGCCTTTTCCACCACAGCTGAACCTGAGCTTAAACTTTGTCCCACATGACCCAGAGAGTTATGAGAAAATCTGCAACTCAGAAGAAGCGTTGTTGATAAACATTAAACCTAGAGCTGCAGTGAAGTCGGTTTGGGTTTCTGTGTGTGTGTGTGTGTGTGTGTGTGTGTGTGTGTGTGTGCGCATCTACACACACACGTTTCTTACCTAATACAAAGTGCAAGAAAGCGAGCACATTTGTGTGCGATGCTGCGACCGGCTTCAAAGAAACAAACCCGCACGATGTCGGTTAGCCTGGTCCGGGTTTTGGCTAGCAGACCCTCCTTCCCTTCTCTGATGCT
The DNA here is from genome assembly GCA_006937985.1 of Aphyosemion australe. Lineage (NCBI taxonomy): Eukaryota > Metazoa > Chordata > Actinopteri > Cyprinodontiformes > Nothobranchiidae > Aphyosemion > Aphyosemion australe. The sequence continues at coordinate 261,301 of SSNS01000075.1, forward strand.
AAAACAAGGAACACGGTGGGTCGGTTATCTCTGGGAACTCAAGTATCTCTATGATAGGAGGTGATTCTGGTCCTGGTTTCACCTGCAGGGTCCGTTAGAGAAAACCCCAGCGAGCCAGCACAGGATGTCCAGGATGAGGCTTTGGGCGTGCTCGTTGGCCGGGCTGACCTCCGCCTGCTGACACAGAGCGTCCAGCAGCTTCTCATGGAAGTCTGGGAACTGCAGCATGGCACAGCGCTGGACCCTGGGGAGCAGGAAGCGAATTAATGTGAAGCTAAAGTAAACATCTGTAAGCATTTCTTGCGTTTTCCGTTTACGATGAGAAAAAAAACGGACCTTTCTTTGGGCACTGACGTCTTCTTGAACCTTCTGATTGTGACAGAAACTTCCTGCAGCAGGTCACACCCTCGCAGGTTCTCAACTTTCTTGGACTGTGACGAGTTCTCCGTTTTTCCAGAAGAAACCCTCTCCTGCGGAGGTAAAAACGTGTTCTTGACTAAAGCACTGGAACAAAGCAGTCCTTGTTGGTGACTAAAGAGCAGAAGACTCGTACCCAACAAGAACATCAGCGTTTGTTTAATGAAAATGTTGGATTGTATCACTAAAGACAAAAGAAGTGGATCGGTTCTCTGGTGCCGCTGACAGAAAGCAGACTGAAACCGTTCACAAAGAGCAGAAACTGAAATAAACTCCAGAGACATGAAATGTGCACCTTGGAGGCCTGAGCCTGCTGCAGCAGGGAGGACAGGGAGTGAGCCTTGGAGCTCTGGGGCTTTGCACTGGGCATTCTCACCACGGGCCTCGGGCCTTCCTCCATGCCGTTATCACTCACTGCTTTGATGTGAACCAGGAAGGAGCGGTACTTTCCTCCTGCCATGCCTGCAGGGAGGAGGAGCAGCAGCATTTTTACCCTAACCCAGATAACACAGCTCTGAGCTGATAAAACACTGCTCCTGCTGCTGAATGTGTGTCTGTTACCTTTGACCAGTTTGGGACTGGTGAGGCTGAGCATCCCAGAGTGACCAGAGAGGTCCAGCCCACTGGCCAACCACACTGGACCACACAGGATGTCCTCCTTGTGGTCCTCCAGAAACGGACACAATACAGAACCTGTGATGAACAGAACAGAATAAACGAGTTCAGAAGAGTAAACACAAAACCTCCGGACAGTGGGATGTGTTTTAGTGTAACTCCCAGTCTCCACCAGACACACCGCGGCGTGTTTTAGAAGCATGTCGGCGCGCTGCGCGGCTAACGATTAGCTTTATTTCTACTTTTGATGCAACACCCTTCCAGAACGCCTCCAGCTCTACAGTTAGCATGGAGCTAAACAGGAAATCACTGCATCAGTGCAAATCATCTGCTAAATTTCAAAATAAAAGCCAAATGCAGATTTGTGATGTCATAATGATGATTACTAGGGATGTTCCGATCACATTTTTTTGCTCCCGATCCGAGTCCGAGTCATTTGATTTTGAGTATCTGCCGATACCGAGTCCCGATCCGATACTTCAGCAAAGCATTAAAAAAGAAGAAATGAAGGGAAAACACATCCAAGTTTTCCTTCATTTTTTTTATTATTTAGGTATGTCTTTTTTTCTGTATATATGTCATTTCCTTAGTTTACCTGGCAAAAACATCACTTGTTTAGGAAGTACATTAATAAAAAACGTGTTAATATTATGAATACATTTAAAAGTAGCTGAGATGCTCATATTTCAAATTGTTTACGTCCTCATCATGCGGCTGTGGAGTGATGCGCGTTTCCGTGACTGGGAGGCTCGTGTGTTAACAACACGTTGTTTTTGTGTTTGCTGGTTGAAATCACGCAAGCTTTTCACGCGTAAAGTATGTGTTGTTGACGCTCGTTAAAAACATGTACTTTTCGTGTGAGAGTCGCACGTAATGTTGCGCGTTTGTGGCACACTTTGGGTTCCATAGCCACACGGTGCCACAGCAGGCTTTCCCCGCAGCACCACGAAGCTACCAGCGTGTTCAGCTCAGCTGCTGCAGAATGAGAAACTCCAACGTTTTGTTGTTGGCAATTTCTCTGTTTATTAACGTAATTTTCACTGTTGGCTGGCTCCGTGTTTCTGTTAGAGATGCCGCTGTGAACTGGGACTTAACCCAGACCGATGGTTCGCTGTGGCGACGCCTGAAGGGAAAAAAGCAGAAGGAGAAAGTATTTCGTTTTGAAGGCTGCTTATCATGCAGCTGTCTTTCCCAGCATGTTGAATGCCCAGTATGCACACATTACAAGTGGCTGTTACACTGCCTTTGCTGTCCGGTTTAAAATACCACCAACATACAGATATTTTAGCTTTCCTGTGGAGACAAGTTAGCTCTGCGTTAGCCTGCTAGCTAACAGCTGTATGGCGTCTGAATCCCCACCTGCCGTACATTGTGTGACGTAATGATGTTTTTGGCCAAGAAATAAATAATATTGATATAGAGGAACTTAAGATATCAGAATGAATTTAAAATGTCATTTGTTGTTTTATAGGTTAAATCCGATCTTTTTCAACCGATTCCGAGTCCTTTGAAAGTCACGTGATCGGATCGGAGCATCCCTAATGATTACGTCTTTACGGGTGATTTGTTCCCTGCATCGTCTGAGGAGAGCATCGGTGTGTTTAGCGTGGACCACGAGGTTTTTATCCCGACACTGGAGAATCACAACATCATGACATCATATGTCCTTCATACAAACAAAAGGTTGTGGCGTCTGCATCCATGGTTGCTATGGAAACAAACGTGACCTTGAAGCTGCTGCGATATTTTGGTTTGCAAGTGCAGCTCCCCCCCCCCCCACCTGGAAACGCTCCAGGTGGGGATCGGCACACGGCGGAGTCGCTGCTGTACCGCGCCGCTCATTCACGTGGGTAAACTGGGTGTGACACTAGAGAACACCAGGTGATGCAACCAGGAAAGCGTCCACGTGTGAACGCTGGCTGATCTCAAACTAACCTGATGTCTCCTCGATGTCCATGAACTGGATGTCCTCGGTGAAGTCCTGCAGCAGAGGCGGACCGTTCTTCTCGCCGTTGGCATGGAGGATGTTTGAAAGAGGAAAGGAAATCTGTCTGTCCACTGCCGTCTCTGATGGAGACAAACCAAGAATCAGACACCCTGACTCCTTCTGAGCTACTAAATTAAGTTTTATGTCACAAGAGAGAAAACCCAAACCGTAAAAGCATCAAAGACCTGCTGGCGTCAAAACAACAGACACAAGAGCTCTCCTCTCAAGCCTGTGTAGTTTTATGTTGACAATAACGTGTGCAGAAGGCCATTTTGTGCTTGTTACCATGACGACACCCATAAACAGAGCAGAAACCATAAAAGAGCGGCGTCCTCACCGCTGACTTTGCCCAGCCCGGGCGCTTTGTTCTTCAGTAGAGTGACCTGAATCTGAGGAATGTTGACGATGTTGGGGTTCAGGACGAACTTGAAGTCCACGTGGCCGACCATGCAGGCTTTAGGGAGCACCAGCTCAAACACGTGCTCGTCCCAGCTGGAGCTGTGGGCAAAACTCTGATCAGCAGCAGAAATAAAACCAACATTCAGATGATTGATAAAATCAAACTACTGGATTTCTGCTACTGGGACTTCACCCAAACAACCAACTTCCTCCAGATGTGAAGAATCTAAACTGCTGCAGACTCGGTGCATCCATGACAGAGAGCTACCTGTAACTCTGGAGCTTCCACGTTCTCGTGTGTTGGGCTGCATCTCCGTGGTGCTGCTGGTGGAGGTGCTGCGGGTGGCGCCGCTGCTGCTGCTCCTGCTGCACCTCCACCCAGCACGGAGGCACCGTGGCCGAGAAGCGGGGTGTCAGCGTCTCGAAGCGGGTCAACTCCACCAAAGACATCAGACTCTCGGTGGTCTGAGGTTGGTCCACCAGGAGGTCCACTCCTGCAGGAAGGCAGATGGGACCGTTAGCCCCCCGGGTCGGCTGCATCGGGTCAAGAGCAGCAAGCGGCTGAGTTCTCCTACCTGTGATTCCAGGACTAGACGGGTTGGAGGAAGGCTTGGCCCCCTCCAGCAGCGGTTCAGCCCCTTTACAAAGGGGGCCATCAATAAACATGTCTCCATCATCTACATCATCACACACACCTCCAATTTGAAGGAAATGAAGTTCTCCACCTTCAGCGAGACAAAGGTCATGTTAAACTCAGAGGAACTGTTGAGTTAAAAACAAGACTGACGATAAATAAATGAACCCTGAAACCAAACCGACGAGATTAAATAACAGTTTAGTAAAATCCTCACAAAAACCTGACTAACTCATTATAACCGCGCTGATCAGCTGATCGTGAAGCATCCTGTAAAACCGCGTGGTTACCAACCTAAACGCTGAAAATAACCGTTTCAATCACATAAATAAAGTCTGGCTAGCATGTTTATGGTGGCTTTTAGTTTCATCTATCAACCCATCGTGTGTGATGTCATCAACACGAGACAGTAACCGCGGACCGAGCTGCAGACCAACGGGGGATGTTTTTCTACCTGAACCAGAGGATTTAAAACACATTCAAATATTTAAGCTTTGCCCGGATGATGACATGGATGTTGAGGGTTTTCTGGGCATTGATGCTCCTCCCACAGGAAGTCCTGAAACCCTACCTTTAGTGCAGGCACAGAGGCGGTCGGTCCCAGAGCAGTAGGTCACCGAGACAAACGGGTCGGTTTCTTCAGCTAACCCGTCCTTTTTAGGGGGCTCCACCTTGGCCAGGACCTCCAAGGTGGACAGGTCCAGGATCATTATGTGTCCGGTCTGGGTGGTGACCACCAGGTGGCCCAGGCCTACCATCTCTGCCCGTTTGCACTCTTTATAGCAGGAGGCAGAGGTGGAAGGACTGGTGACCGTGGCGCTGCTGCTGCTGGTGGCTGCTCCGTATGCAGTTCCAGAGCCAGCAGAGCTTGCTGGACCCGTTTCAGGCCCAGAGGAACCATTTTTTGGAGCTGAAGGGAGCGCCTCCTCAGAGGCCTCCTCGCTCTCGTCCTCTCTGCTGTCGAGCACGTCTGGAGGAAGTAAAATGAGAGAGGTGATGGCATCACAAGGGTCCCTGATCTGCTGCACCTTGATTGGCTCCTCTTCTAAAGTGACTATACGGGTGGAGTAGTTGAGTTTGTAGAGTGCAAGATAGCCCCCCCCGCTGCCCCGACTCTGGGTCCTCTGCTGCAGCGGGTCTCCTGGGGGTAAAATGAGGGGGGTCTGGGGGGGCGACCCCCCTGCGTGAAGGCTTTCCACGCCGTTGGCCACTGGGTGGAGAGCGTCTCCTTTGCGCTGGCTGCACAGGGCCGAGTGCAGCCGGTTCAGGTTGTTGAGCGCCTCCACTTGGTTTGTGGCGCTGAGAGACTCGGAGCCACACGGCTGCAGACAGACCAGCAGGTGGACGCCGTCCCAGCACGGCGTGATGGAGTCCACGTACAGGTTCTCCTCCTCCAGCTGTTTGGGCAGCCGTAGACACTGCACTAGCGCTCCGGGGCGGGGCGGGGTGGAGACGGTCGCTGCACCCAGCGTGCTCCATTTGTCCACATGACCGTCCAAACCTGCCAGGTTAGTTGCTGCGTCAGCAAACTGCTGGATGTAGGTGATGGGCGGGTCCTGAAGCAGCAGCTGCTCGTGCGTATCGAACTCCATCTCGATGATCTGTGGCACGGTGAAGCCCTCCTCGTGGAGCCCCTTGCTCATTAGGTTGTTCATCTGGGCAAACACCTGACCTGAGGACTTGTCGTCCACCTCCCTGATGCTGTACAGCAGCAGCACCGGTATAGTCCTGCGCAGGGCTGACAGAGAGGAGGGGCTGGGGAGCTGAGAACCTGATTGATTAGAAAACGCCGGCTCCTGGGGGGCAGTCTGGGGGTTGCAGGCATCTATTTCCATGGGACCCTGTTCCTGTAGAGGCCCAGAAAAAGGCTCAGGGCCCTGAGTCCTGTGTGGACCCTGTGTGGTCCTCCGTGTTGAAGGGGGGGCTGATGTGGCGGGAACCGCTATGGGGGTGCTGGATGCTGAGCAGTAGCTGAGGAGACCTCCAGCCAACAGGCAGGGGAAGGGAATGTTGTGGTGCTCAGGCAGCTTGTCTTTAGCTTTAGCCTGGCTGTGGGCCTTGGTTTGGTTCAGCGAGGGGTTTGCACCCAGTTCCTCCAGATCCTTCACCGTGTCCTCCAGGACGCTTGCCACCACCTCCCACTGCAGGTTCTCCGGCTGCTGGAGCACACTCAACGCCGTCACCCCGAGGCTCAGGTCCATGCTCTCCCACTGGGACGGCTGGCCTGAAACCAAACCAAAACCAGGTCTGAAGGTCTTCCAGTCCACATCTACTGTTTGTTTTTACACTAGATTTTCACAAATCTTCTCCGTAACCGTTTACATCAGCCACAGCTCCAGAAACAACACGGCAGGCTACTAACCTGTTACTGATTCTGACCGGGAATGCTCTTCGCTGTCCGAGTCCTCCAGCTGGTCATCACTGAAAAGACAGGAAGTGATTAAATACTCTAGTAGGATCATAAAGAAGAGGTTAGGAAGTCTCTTCTCACGTCGAAGCTTTTCTCGCTCACAGATGGGAGCTATTAGCTATGGTTAGTGGACGTCCATCTTTGTGTAAGTGGACATATTTAGTGCGTTTCCTACCTGTCCCCCTCTAGCTTGGGCAGGTCAGAGCAGGACGACGACTCCTCCAACCAGGTCAGCGTTGGTCTCCGAGACTCGGTCAGGACCTGCTGACCCTGCTCCCCGCTGCACAGGATCAGCTGACGGAGGATGGCCGGGTCGTACGGGTTGATGTCAAACTTCAGGTGCACCTGTTGAGCAGAGACGATCACCGCTGCTAAAAGACGTCTGACATCATCACACCATCAGAAAACAAACGCCGGCGCTCCTGACCTTCATCATCTTGGAGACATCCCAGATGCAGATCTTTCCCCTCTTGGTGGCAGCAGCCAGGAACTGTGGGCAGCTGCCAAAGCCGTAGCAGGCGATTTTATCTGAGCTGTCGGGGCTGCTGGGAAACTGGGCGGGGCTAGTTGCTAGGGTAACTGACAGGGGGACGTTCTGCGTGTGCTCTCCCTTCACAAATGGACAATTGGGCGAATGCCGCTCATGCTCGGACCTGCAGGATGGATGGAGAGGAGACGTGAGAGGATGAAGACAGTCTCATGATGCTTCCATGTTCTCCACTCACCAGGGCTCATCTGTAGGTTCCCAACATACTAAACACACGCTGCAGGTGAAACACATGGCTCTGTCGTCTCCTGTTGAGGCCGGCTGTGGAGAGAGAGAGGTTCAGAAAAGAGCCCGACTACATTTTTCCTCTAACTGAACAAACGCAGGTCCCAAAACTCCCGACCACACGTCTACAAACACGAGTAAACAACAGAACAGACCTGGTGGTAAAATCCTGCTTGAGCCATCGGATCGGGCTGAGCCCACCTGTACCCGGCGTGCGGCCATGATGTAAACGTCTCTCGCCGGTTGGCCTCGCTGTACATCAGGGATCTGCAGACACCAAAGCCTTTAGGAACCCGGGTTAAACCATCGCTTACGGTCAGCTAGCTTAGAGCGCTCTCACGCCACATCACAACCGTTAATATCTGAGGCTCGGCTTTACCCGCCGTGAAGCTGAACCCAGCTGATGCGTCAGCACAGCCTAGTGGTGTGGAGGAGAACTGTTATAAATATTAGGTCCAGATTAGATGAAGACAAATGACTAAATCTGTGGATCAAAGATTTCAAACTGAATCTAAATTAGGGTTCAAACTTATTCTGGCAAACAAACCAGCAAAATTCAGCCGATCAGATCCTGGTTTGTCTCACCTGTCTACGGAGCGCCCGGGACCCACCCCGAGCTCAGGCCTGGCGCTGGACAAGAGGTAGGACAGCCTGTCCATGATGGAGGAGGCCACAGACAAGGCAGCGACGTTCTGGTTGATCTTCTTCAGCTCGCCGACGATGGCGCCGGCCACGAGCTTCAACACGTGGTGGGGGAGGTGAAAGGTCACGGTCGCCCACTGATGAAGCAACAGAGAAGCAGGCAGGGAAACCGTAAGAGAGGAGCGGTAAACCAAACACACGTGTGTGTGTGTGTTTACTCGAAGGCTTCCAGGTGGTTTCCAACATTTCAGAAACTACATTTAATCTGATTACTTGGCTGGAGTAGCAGGATTAGAGAGATATTCTGGTTGGAATCAGGTGACGAAGCTCTCTCTTCACACTTTAATGTGTTTGTATTGATCTTTTCTTCGCTGAAGTTACAGACGCCTGCAGCAGGAGGAGGTCTGTTTACTTTGGTTGATGAGACTTTTTATCTTGTTTGAACATCGCCGTGACTCCGAGACCGACGGGAGATTAAAACGTGTCTGAGAGGTCACGTTACATTACCCATCATGCATCAGGCAAGAGTCCGAGTCCTATCAAAAGCTGCGTCACCAACAGCTCAGACTTTTGTTCTGAAGACGTTTGCTTTTTTAACAGCTGATCATATTTAATGATGGTTTACCAACATGTTTAACTTGTTAAACTCGTTTTCACACAAACTGCAGAAGTCAAATTTAACTCGATTCATCCAGCCAACGAAGCCGGGCTGAAGGTACGAAGATCCCAAAGCTCCAAAACAAACTGGTTTTAATCTCATGCACGCGCGCACACGCGCGCACACACACGCACACACACACACACACGCGCGCACACGCACACACACACACACACAGAGCTGGGTTTAGGATCCTACGGTGGGATGAGGAGGCTGCCTGTTGCAGCTACAGACTCTGATGAAGGATCCTTCCTCATTGATTTTTTGTGTTCTTGATGTTAAACGGAGGAGTAGTAACGTTGATTTACCCGATAGTTTCGATGCGTCGTGGATAAAAAGCAACATGGAAAGAATGTAATGAGGATTCTTCCTCAGCCTGATGGTTTTTTATGTATGGCTAATTATAGTATGAATGATCACAAGATCTCCTGCCGATAGATCTCGTTGCACTAACTAATGATCCAGCTCAAGTCCACAAAAACTGAGCTTTCATCCGTTTACTGGAATCGTAAAAACCAGACTGGTTTCTCCAAAGTCACCCACTAGTTTGGAACGCAACGGTAAAGTAATAAACTCAGTGTGAATTAAACTCCTTTAAAGTGAAGATGACCAGTGAAAAGTGACCTTCTGCTGTAGAAGCAACCATGAAGCTAAAGTGCTGCACGGTGGGACGGCTGCCAGCAGCAGCAGCAGCAGCTCGGTGCTGCAGTCAACGACAGCAAAGCATCAGAGGCAGAAGCTGCTTCTGCAACTCTTTCATTTCAGAGGAGCAGCGCCACGTGTCCTGCTGAACACCAACAGCTGGGCTTCGTCTCCCTCTCAGCTGCTAGGACTACAGCAGAGCTACACCAGGGTCAGAGAAGCTCATCATGTAAAAGAGAAGGTTCCAAACAGCTCACATGGATTCAAAGACTCTGGTTTAATGAGAGGTCACCTTTATTTTATTGTTGCTATGCATTTAAACAAGACAGCAGACACGCTAAACGTTCAATAATCTGCATGAAAACAGAAAATATTAAACACGAGTCAAACTGAATCCCACTGAAGAGCCAACGGGACACCGGGACCCTCAGAACCTCCACAGCAGGAGTCGGGCGGAGATGAACAACCCCTAAAACCAGCTCAGTAAAAAAGTTGTTCTTTTAAACACACACACATACGCACACACACACCTTTAATGTCATCTTACCCACTTAATCACCGTTTTATTATCATATCCACTGCGTTTCTCTGTACTTGTTTAAAATAAAAGTTTTTATTTTCGTGAACTTATTCTGGAGGATTTCCACTCAACAACAAACAAACTCGTGCCTCTCGTCAGCAGCTGGATGAAGCAGCACGCTGACTAAAGTTACGATCAGGACCAAAGAATCAGGAGAATAGAAGCAGCACGCTGACTAAAGTTACGATCAGGACCGAAGAATCAGGAGAATAGAAGCAGCACGCCGACTAAAGTTACGATCAGGACCTAAGAATCAGGAGAATAGAAGCAGCACGCCGACTAAAGTTACGATCAGGACCAAAGAATCAGGAGAATAGAAGCAGCACGCTGACTAAAGTTACGATCAGGACCAAAGAATCAGGAGAATAGAAGCAGCACGCTGACTAAAGTTACGATCAGGACCTAAGAATCAGGAGAATAGAAGCAGCACGCTGACTAAAGTTACGATCAGGACC